>VYWZ01002964.1:0-10973 GCA_008711595.1 Fusarium xyrophilum
GGACCGCTGGGGTCGTAACAACCACGTTAGTATTATAAGCGCGTAAAAAAAGGTTCTTTTATAAAAGCTATAATCGCGTTAAGATAGTTAGTGTTTAATCCATCAGACATAAGCGTTATGAAAGTCATCGGTGCTAAAATCAACCTCATCATCACTTGGCGGTCCATAGCCACCTCCTCCAGGTGTATTGATCCGGATATACTCTCCAGGCACAAGATATATCACCGCCTTACCACCTAGATTGATTGCTTCCATCTCATGCTGCTCATTGAACTTGAAAGTAAGGTTCTTGCCCCTTTGGCCTCCATGGCCCCCCAACCATTCCGTAGGGTCTGTACACCCGTCGATCACTCCGGATACTGAACTTGAGACTCGCACGCGCTTCAATTTCACGAACGATGCCATCACCACCACGCCAATGCGCTAAATCACCACCGCCCTCTCGGATGCCATATCTTGTGCCAGACAGCAGTGCGCTTCTCTATCACCTCACTATCTGTTTGACGGGTGTTGGTGGAATGGACCTAAACATGGTGAGTGAGTGAGTGAACGTGAAGGGAACAAACCACGACTTACGTGCACGCCGCTCGCGCTGTCGTAGCCCTCACTAGCACCGACGCCTCCGCCAATCGACTCTCCATAATTGCGTCCTGGTTCAATCTTGCCCGTCACTGGATTCTTGCCCCCCATGCCCCAACCCAAAAAATTTGCACAGCCCTGACTTGCGCCAAAGCGACCGAAGGCATGCAGCACCAGGTCGATTACTCGTTGACCTGCTAATGTTGAGCCACAGATGGCCACAGTCGGAGTGGGACTGAGGATGGATCCCACGGGCACACGAATGTCGCATGGTGCCAAGCAGCCCTCGTTGAGGGAGATTTCAAGATTGACCAAGCATCTGATGCTGTAGATAATCGCCGAGTGGGTGATGGAAATCGTACAGTTATAGTTCCCCCACATCTGGGGACCTGAGCCAGCAAAGTCATAGACAGCACTGCCTGTTTCTTTGTCAATACTGATCCTGACTTTCATGACAGTGCCGTCATCCAGGTAATCTGTCGCCGATAGAGGACTCGGATGCTCTTGAGCCAGTTTCTTAAAGAATTCTCGTACTGCAAGCTCTGCATCATTTTGGATACCCGTTATGTACTTGTGCACCACTTCCAGCGAATATTCGTGACAGAGCTTCTGAAGAAGAGTTATACCGCGCTGATTAGCTGATGTCCGTGCCTTGTGATCTGAAATGTTGTCTTGAATACGGCGTGTAGCACTGCAGCCAGGATAAGTACCGACATTCTCAAACGCGGTCCGGACTTCACTTTCAAGGAACTCGCCACTACTGACGATCTTCATGGATGGTACTATTATACCTTCCTCCCATAGCGACCGCGATTCGGGCATCATGCTCGTGATACCCATACCGCCGATATCAGTATGGTGACCACAAGATGCAACATAGAATGCTATCTTGTCTCCCACGAGAACAGGTGTCACCACTGTTAAGTTTGGTAAGCGGGTTCCACCCCAGGAAGGATGGTTTGTCAGAAGAACGTCGCCAGGTTTAAGCTTTCCACTCCAGTGGCGGTGCTGTGCCTGGACAGCAAATTGCATACTTCCGATATGGATTAGGATATGCGGAGTGTTGGCGATAAGTTTACCCTCGGGGAAAAAGATGGCGCAGGAAAAGTCGAGTCGTTCCTTGATGCTGCTTGAAATAGATGCTCGTTGGAGGGTGTTGCCCATTTGCTCGGCGATGGCCATAAAGCGATGGGCGAACACGGATCAGTGAATGGGACTTAGGCTGTCACTCGGTGTAGATAAGATCCGTGAAGCAGAATACTCGAGTGATCGTTCTACACAAGCTATCTTCTCCAGCACAACATAGTTGGCTAGATATGTGCCTAGAAGAGATGTTCAACAAGTATTGTCTGTGTCTCGTCGATTACAATCGCTGGGCCGTTGATGAGACTACCTTGAGAAATACCACTCAGCTTAAAGACACTCATATCCTGCCATGAGCCATCAATGTATACTGTTTCCTTCACAGTACTGTCAGAGAGTAGCTTTCGTCTACTTGAAGCCATCTCTTTGTATGCTGACGTCTCATGACTTGGTGGACCAGTAGTTCCCGAGCCGCGAACCTTGGCAGATTCGATGATAATCGACCTCTTCATAGAAAAGCCAAACTCGCATAGATGCAGAGCTGTAAAGGCAGTAGCATAGTCGCCATGATCGGGCTTAAAGATGGAAAGATTTGTATCAGTACCAGAATACTTCAACACAAGTACCTCGTCAGAAACCATGCTTTTCTCTGAAGCCTTTTGGAACACCAACTCCTTCGCCACCTTATCGTTGAGTGTTAGCAAGAGGCTTTCTACACCGTTTATGGCTTTTGTGTCGAGCTCGGATGCGAATGGCTCGAACATCTCACACTGGAGCTGCGCATGCGCAATACCTTGAGCTGAGAGTAGTGATGAAAGCTTGTGTATGATGACGCGCTTGATACCAAGCTTATCGGCAATAGCACAGGCATGCTGGCTACCTTTACCATTAAAGCTCACGGAAATTAGAAAATAAGGAGAAAATTAAAACAGTTGGAAAGCTAATTGGAAGGAACCACCGGGTATGATATATAGCTATTAGGTTTATTAAGAAACATTAATATATAAGAAAAGGTTAACTTGGAAAAAGTTTTATAATAGTATATATATTAATATAATCACGGCTAGAAAAAAGGTTTAACTAGAGAATGTTTGGGGTAATTAAAAGGTGGTAGTAGAGTTAAGTCTAAAAGTTAATTATAAGGTTAGAAGTACACTTTAACTTTAATAGAATGCTGACGTTACATCGATAAAGCACTGAAATACTAATCAATGCTTCTATCAGGGTGGCACTCATATCACCTAATTCTGCGTCATTTTCCAGTTTTCACAACTGCTTCACTGTCAAACGTCATAATGGCGAGCCATGCAGTGGGCGATGATACCATCAGTACAGCGCCCTTGGCTGCTACTGTTGATGCCAAGAATCGTACTTCTATCACTAATAGCCCTGTATCTGTAATTTTGAAAAACGATGCTATTGCTACAGTGGCCAGCAATAGAAGATAGTTTAGCTGGCATAAGCCTCGGACGTCTCCTGAGGAAAAGTAGCTTATTCTCAGGCTTGATTGATTTATGTTGAGTTTTGTATGTCTGATGTTTTTCATCAAGCAGGTAAGTAATGTTATGTTCCTAAAGCTTGCACTATGCTAACTTGAGCAGCTCGATCAAAACAATATTTCCAATGCTTATATATCAGGAATGGCGGGTGAACTCGGCTTTGGTCTAAGAAACGAACTTTCCTGGATGAACACGTATTTCTCTGTCGGCACAATCTTGATGACCTTGTTTTCAACTTGACCATCACTGTCGTGCGTCCTCGAGTCTGGCTTCCAAGTTGTCTTTTAACCTGGTCTGTCTTCGTGCTGGCTCTGTTCAAATGTAACGACCTCTATCAATTCTATGTCCTTCGCTTTTTCATCGGTGTATTTGAGTCGGCTGTTTGGCCTGGTGTTATGTACTGCTTAGGTTCTGGTATCGCAAGAGTGAGCTAGCACGTCGAAGTGGTCTTTTTGTGATGAGCGATGTTATCGGCCAGATGTTCTCTGGATATCTACAAGCTGCTCTGTTTACTGGCATGCATGGCAAAGGAGGTATGTCTGCTTGGCGATGGTTGTTCATCTTTGACTTTATCCTCGCTATCCTAGTTGCGGCCTATGAATTTGTGAGTACCTTTTGCGCACTTTCTCACATTTCTTTGCTGATTAATGGTTAAGATCACCTTCCCTGATACTCCACGTACCACCAGAGCTTTCTATTTCGACGAATGGGAAAGAGAAATATCCCGTCAGCGTATCGAAGAGGAGGGCCGTAAGCCCGTGGGAAAATTGGAGTGGAGTGTTATACGACGAATATTTGGCTCTTAGCAAGTGTATTCGTTTACGGCAGCAAACTCTTTCTGGACTTTAACATGTGGAAGGTAAGATGATGCCTAACTTTCCGGCAAGTTCTGTTTCTAACGGAAAGCAGCTACGTGATGCAGTACTTTGGGATCTACTTGGAAAAGATTGGTCTGCATACGGTACTTAAGATCAACATCTCAACTTGTATGGGTGCTGTCAACTTTGTGGTCATGGTATCGACAGGCTACATCGCCGACAAGTCGGTGGGCGTGCTCTAGTCTGTGGTGTTGTAGGATGCTGGATGATCCTCAACTACTCCATCCTCACCGCCTGGAACGTTCCCCATAAGCTACGAATGACGGCTTTCATTATGCACAGCTGCTACGGATGCTTCACACCTCTGATCGTAGGCTGGGCCAACGAGGCTTGTGGCGGCGACCAGCAGAGAAGCGTGCGATTGTATTGAGCTTCGTGGTCTCTGTTGATTCTGCTGTGGTCATTCCTTTCCAGCAGATCCAGATGGCTTCTGGTGAAGCTCCCGAGTTTTCAAAGACGCATGTATGGGTAAGTGCACTGGCTTGAGTTGTGGCGTTGATGTTGTGGACTGGTATAGATTTACCCTTGGTACAGAGATGGAGGCAGAAGGAGGTTGTGGTGAGTAATAGAGAGGATGAGGTGAATGAGGTCTAGGAAAGTAAATTTTTCCTTCAGTATTAATGTATTAATTATGTTTCCTGTGACATAAAGACATAAATAAGATGACTCGAGTTACGATTCATGCCTCAACGCGTAATGTCATCAGCGTTAAGCTCCCAGCCACCAGTCTCAACTGTCAATAACACATCTAGTGCTTACGCTGACTAAAGGGTTTAGACTAGCGGACAAATTCTTATACCGAGCGGACATTAAGTTGTGCCGTGAATTGACTAGCGAAAACTAGTAGCCAATAAGGCTGTGTCAATTCAAGTTAATAGAATAACCACGGACTTTTACAGCGGACCAACATAGAATTGTCTGGGCTGTGAGTGTGATAGTCACGGACTTTAACCCGGACGAGCAAATAGAATCATTGGTAATGCTATATTATTCCAAGAGTGGTTTCGCAAGCGATGGATGGTATATAAAGCGACGTTTGACATCATGCATAAGAAGACTCGAACCAAAGTTTGCGCCTTGACACATAACACCATCACCATCATTGCAATCTACCAAAGCCATGTCCAAGACCGTTGTTATTATGGGAGTTACCGGCACTCAGGTAAGAACAAAACTGAATCAAGTGCGACATTACCAACATGTATAGGGAGGATCCGTGGCCCAAACATTCCTCCAGCTCCCCGGGTGGAATGTCCGCGGCGTCACACGCAACCCTGAAGGAGAATCTGCGAAGCGTCTCAAATCCGAGGGTGTGGAGATCGTCCAAGGCGATTTAGATGAAAAGGACTCCTTGATTCGAGCATTTAACGGTGCTCACGTGATCTTCTCCAACACCGACTTCTTCACCCATCTTCAGCAGGCAATGTCCCAACCCGATATAACCGAGAACCGCACGACACTCGAGTACTCCTACGACCGAGAAGTTGCCCAAGGAATCAGAATCGCAGAAGCAGCTGCTGACCCCTCAGTCATCAAGACCCTAGAGCGCTTCGTGATGTCGACACTCAGCCATGCTACCAAATGGAGTGGTGGGAAGTACACAACAGTCTATCATTTCGACAGCAAAGCCGCAATGATCAAGGCTACTGAGAAACGTTTCTCCGAAGTAGCAGCTCGAATGAGTACCGTGACTATCGGGCACTACGTCTCAGTTTGGAAGCTTTTTGACAGGCTAGCTCCCAAACTTCAGCCAGATGGCAGTTACCTGATGGCCAGAAACACGCCGTCGGATTTTAAGATGCCATTCATCGTCGCAGAGCGGGATACAGGTGCCTTTGTCAAGGCCTTGGTTGACCTGCCACCTAACAGACATATTCTGGGCGTCTCGGAGGAGATGACCTTGCCTGAATGGGTGGAGACATGGGGGCGTGTTAATGGCGTGAAAGCAGCGTACCAAGAGATTTCACGAGAAGAATTATTCGAAGGCGTTCCGGAGGACTTTGCTAATGAGATTGGCGATGCTTTCGATTACTTCCAAGAGTTTGGTCTGTCTGGTGGGGACCCAGCTGTGTTGCGTCCTGACCAGCTTGAGGTTAAAATCCCGCTCACCTCGATGGAGGAGTATATCAGAAGTGAAGATTGGTCTACAGTTGTCCGGTAGCTCTATATACATCCAGTTTGTTACCTACAATGCGAAATCTTTAATCTCGTTCGGCCTTCCAGTCGTACTCCCATACTTTGACACCATTTACAACTAGGTCATAATGAACAACTAGTCTACCTGCTTGTGAGGTCTCAAACATGACCTTTCCGAATTTTAAAGAGCCTCAAGGATGTGAGTAAATTGACAGATCAGTGTCCTCAATCTCCTTGTGAAACCTGTCGAATGGCTTGTACAACTGATTCAAGGGTGAAGTCGAGAATTCGATGACTGGTTTGTCACCTTTTTCATTGGCAGGGAACAATGTTGTAGCATGTTCATGGCGATCCTATGATGTGTTAGCTTCACCCATTCAAGCATGACGAAATAAACTTACACCGCTGAGAATAATAGCGCCACCATTCTGCTTCATGATATTCAGGATTGTATCCCGCTCCCGAAGGAAGCCTGACCAACTATCCGCTGAATCAGGGCCTCTCCAATTCCTCGTAAAAGGCATGCTGCTGACTACGACTTTCCTATCAGACTCTGACTGGAGCCAGTCTTTCAGAGCAATAAGCTGTGATACACCAAGCATTATCTTCTCTAGTCCATCCATCATCCCATATTATCGGATCGATATTGTCTGGTATCCAGCACAGAGAAAGTCACACCTTGATATCGACAGGTATAATATGTCTGGTCTGCACCATATTCTGGGGTTTGCGTTTCCATGATAGTTCCACAATGGCTGCATCGTCGTCTTGTAAAGCCTGGTTTCATTCCCTGCCCAGTCATTTATAATCTCATGACCATCATAGACATATATCCAAGGCGTTGAACTAAGTTGAGGCGACCAGGAAGGCGAGGCATATACCTGGCGATATGCAACCGAGTAAGCGTCAGCATCCTAATCGAGCGGGATAGGGAGATCGATGTTGATGAAGTCGCCTAGTAAGAGAACCATATCGACTGGACTCTCAGAAAGGTAGTTGCTTAGGTGTTCAAGTACTTTAATTCGAAGACCATGATCAGAAGCGTTGTATAGGTAGAATGGCTTGATGCAGCTTAAAGTGACAAAACTCCAAGGCTTCAAGTCGCTGCCAGGTTGAGTCAGGGTTTAGAACGATCCAGCATGGCTTGCATTGGTTGAGTACGTGTAAGGAGTGTCTGGCTCTAGACCTTCAAACAAGACTCTCCTAACATGGTCAGAATGTTCACTTAGCCGCACTGACTTAGGTACTTGTGTCTTTGCTTGACCATCAGACGCCGACGTCACTATGATCTGAGCATAATCAGAGATAGGAGCCCTCAATACAATCCGAGCCGTCGAGTGATCCACATAACCCATCCGAGAGAAGGATAGCTCATCACTTTGATGCAGCAGGTGGCCTCTGGAAAGAAAGTTCAGAACTGCCACAAGACACGCCAAGTTGATGAGGAAGCCGCCTGCCGCGAAGAGGGGCCTGTCCTTGTCAACCACAGCCAGCACTGGGGCGGATACTGGGCGTCTCTTAACCCGAAGCTTGCAGCATTTGAGCACAACCAGCTCTGCGCTGAAGGCAAGCAGAAATATGATAAAGCTCCCATAAATGCGATCTAGATATCGTTTTCCGATGGGATACTGAGTTATGTCAGCAAGCTTCGTGGTGGTCGGAACTTCAAGACAAGGCTTTTGCCAGAAGATAAACTTACAGATCGGAGAAAGAGAATATTTGTATAACGCAAGGTAAGTATGGCAGCTGTAATTACAGCGTCAAGTACAGTTACCACTAACGAAGCATTATTCATGATTGCGCGTTTGGAATGTTTTCGTTCTCCCTATCTGTCTGTTTCTCCAAGTGGGAAGAGATGGCCAAGTGTCGATGGCTTATCACAGTGAAAACAGACGGTTCCATCCATTATTTTCTCGCTATCCACCAAGACATCCAGGATCCTAATTCAGAACAATGATCCTATTTTCTAGCAAAGTGGACCCTGAAATCCCTCGTTACAGTATCGAGCACCGCTAGCTTCCTCTCCATAATAATAAGCTCTTTATTTAGTTCTGGGTGGGTACTTTAAAGTACATTGCGGTACATCGTAAGTAAGTGAAACGGCCGAAAAAGACTCCTTAGCTATGGATAAGCATGTTTTGACCTAATTAAAGAAGTACTTTAAAGTAGTCCAAGTACCTGCGAAGCGGGGGGTATGTCTGGAGAGAGTGGAGCCTAAATCAACAGTGCGAGTCACTGACCACGTTACCTTCGGTAAGCCTTTCCAGTACTCCCTGCGTCAGCCTCTAAAATTTCACTTAAGCCACATTACCCCACCTACCTAATGATTACAAAATTGCCCCGATCTTATGCTTGATAGCTGTCAGGTTTACTTAGCAAGATTTAGTTAATTGGCTTATTTCTATAGTTTTGCTTTTCTGTTCAGATTTTGCGAATAGCTTTATTAAAATGGGCCAGATCGCTAAGTGCTTTATAGATTACGAATTGTGGTCCTTTGATATTACTTACGTGATTAAGGGATATAGAAGCCGATAGAATGTTATAGAATACTTAGGAAGGTTTTAAATAGGTGTTCTTTTTAAGTAAGGTGGTACTTAAAATGCCGAGAACTAGCTTATTAGCTTATACCTCTAAACATGGTAATAACTATGAACTAGAGCGATACTATAAATGACTGGCTAAGTGATAATATAAGCGAGGCTTAAACCTATTCTGACTCTTTAATATCTAATAGTGATATGTCTTAGCCTACTGCCTTAGCCCTTAGGAGCTAGCTGAGACCCGCTGGGTCTGCCTTGATATTTATGCTATTTACTAACTGGGAGCTAGAATAGTTATATTAAGACAAGCTGACTATACGCTATAATATAGAATGGAAGCTATTTGTAAAAAACAGGACCCAGGCTGGCAAAATAGAGCTAAATATCGTAATATCGCGGCGCAAGTTCTGGAACTATGTCCTCTAGCCGAAGCTAGCTAAGGCGTGTGTTAACAAGCCATGGAAGGAAGAGAAGACGAAGATTCTCAGTAACCGATTACAAAACAGGTAAAATTATCAAGGAGTTCCCTAAGTTAGATATTAAATGGTTATTTATCGCGAAATAGCTCTAGGAATGGAGTCCCTTTTTAACTTATGGCAAGAAAATCACTATTAAGGTTACATTCTATTATTAAGCTATAAATACTGGTAAGCCGGGCAAGAGTAGCGCAATGGCGAATTAGCAAGCAGATCTAGAAGCTAGGATATCTGGTATAGGCTGAGGTACTTATATCAGGAAGGCTTATATAATAATACACTGCCTAGGAGCTCTATATATAAAAGAAGACCACTGCTGGCAGAATGAAGGCAAACATCACTATCTTTAGCCCCACTATATTAAGATACTCGCCGATTATATGCAGGCAGGGAATGACCTGAACGGATATAATGATCTACCTCCTGAATTCTATTAACTAGTAAAGGAGGATAAATACTAATAGAAAAAAAGGGAATAGGGTAAGCGCGAGAAGATTTCTAGTTATAAGTAGCAATAACGGGGTTCAGATGGCTTAGCTATTTACATTACCTAGGTTTATTATTACCAGTATATAAATAGTATTCCTCTATCCCTAAAGATGAATTTCCCTATGACTTCACTTATAGATTTTAATATGTCTAAAGAAGATAAAGTAATAGCATATAGTATCTATTAACAGTCCCAAGTATGCATTAATAAGCAGAAAGAATATTATATATTGGCTCAGGAGCTGACTCTGGCGTATTATTTTGATCTTTATATGCTTACTAGTAACCAAGAAAAGATATTCTGCTTTTATAAGAAGCAAAGAATACTAGAGGGTGTGATATGGCGTTATATTTATAATACTAGATTATATATAAGATAGGGCCAGGAAGGGAACAATATGCAATATTAGAACGGTTTCTACCTAATCTACCCAGTTTTCCTTCTAATTAATATAGATTTATACTTTCTTAAAGTATCCCTTTATAATTTTAGACTGCTATCCTATAATCCTAACCTGCATATATAGGTATAACTTGAAGTCGCTCTATATAAGATCCTTATCTTATCGCGCTATCTTCTTAATGCAGTTCTTGATAGAACTGAATAAATATTTAATAGGGTTTAGGTCAGGATAGTATAGCAGTTACATTTCTATTATTATACCTGCCTCTATAAGCTTACCCTAAAGACTAGGGGAAATGAAGTAGAAGGAGGCGTTATCTATAAAGATAACAGAGTTAGGTTCAGGATACCTTCTATAAAAGGGCAGTAACCTTTCGAGAAACCCTTGAAATAGCTCGGTATCTATATTCTCCTAGTATACCTTATAATATATAACTCCTCCTAGAGTATATACTAGTAATATTTACACTCTCTTACTGCAATAGAAGCACTTATACTGAACCGGGGTTACTCCTTTAGGTATATAACCTTATCCTAGAATCGCCAGCCTACAGTCGCTCCTGCTTTTGTCTATAAATATCATTTACTTAGGTCTATAATGGGATTACCTTTCTATATATTTATCTCGTAAATCTTAATTATACTCTTTAGTAACATTCTGCATTACCTTCTTAGTCTAGCTAACGTATTTTAGTATCCTACTGATAGTAAAATATAACAAGTTAATGCAATATTTCTTATTAAGAAAATCAGCCATATCCTGCTAACTTATATAAGGATCTCTCGTTAGTCTATCTTATAAAGCTAACCATATATTCTCTGTTATATCTCTAGGCTAGGCGGTCGTCTAATAAGGAGTATCGATTAACAATAAGCAAGCGAGACAGACA
>VYWZ01002969.1:0-10743 GCA_008711595.1 Fusarium xyrophilum
CACCGACCCTTTCACCCCTGGTGTTTCTCACATCAGTACATAGTTCTAGAGCTAAACCTATAGCCCGCTTTTCCTCACTGTTTCGACAGCTCCCACGCATACGTCGGTCACGGTACATTGCCGTAAAGCTCAAGCTCAGGCTCTGGCTCTGGTCCTGCTTTCGGTCAAGGAACGGGACGCGGGAGCTATCCTATCCTGCACACCCTCCCAATTTGACCCCAGAGATCGACTTTCGTCCACACGTTCTCCCACGAGGTTAATTTACGTCTCCTCACTGGCTGCTGCTTCTTCAAGATGCCCGTCACACTCGTCTCGAATATCCGAGCTCTTGTTGCTGCTATCTCGGTCGTGATGTAGTTCAAATACTGCCCTTCCTCGCGCCATCAAGAGCCGTCGATTTTCCGTTTCCCTCCAGAGCCAAGACAAGGCAATTCCAAGTCTCGAATTCCTCAATTGTTCGTTGCCGACCCGATCTAAGGCGGGCCTTTGGCAATCCTTCTCTTCTTTGCCTCCCGCACAAAACTTTTCTCCCCCGTTGGTGGTTGGCATTTTCGCTTTGCGCATGAAATATACATCTTGTTCCACCTAGTCTACCTACCTATTTATTCCTGCCTCCTCATATCAACAAACCCCCCCATACACAACTGGAGGATCACCTTGAATCAAGCACCTTCACCATCACCTGAGGCTCCAGCCGGCGTCTCTCAAAATGGTACACAGGCACCATCATGAGTCTACAATCCCAGGCGAGATCCCTGTCCCGCACGGTCCTCCAGACAGCGATTCTGAGCACATCTCAGATGAGCCTATCGCATATGCCACTGCTGATGAGCGTCGCATCTTCAGCCATGTAACCCGCCCAGACGACTCCTACACTGAGGACGGTGTCTACTGGGCTGATCTGCCACTGGCTCAGCGTTATCGCTTCGTTTCAAAGGTCGACAACGATGCTGTCAAGGAGGAGGCCAAGACTGCTTGGTCCATGTTCAAGGAAGACCCTCTTTCGCCTTTCTCGTGGTATTTCCGCCATGCTGTCATTCCTGGAGCCGGCCTTGGTTTGGAGGGTTATGTCCTCTTCTCCATTGGCAACCTTGAGCCTCTCTTCAAAGCGGTCTGGCCTGATTGCTGGGGCACGGAACCCACTACCTGCTCTCACAACTGGATTGCCTCCGTGACATACCTCGAAATCATCGGTATCATGGTTGGCCAGGCCGTTGTTGGTGTAAGTTCTCCCTCTCCCTTCTGTTACAACTGTATATATGGTAGTTTGCATTGTACTGACTGTTGGTAGGTTATGGGAGATTGGGTTGGTCGCCGATGGGGCCTCATCCAGGACGCTGCCATTATGTTCGTCGGTCTGCTCATGCTCACTGCGTCGTGGGGCCTTACCCTCCAAGGCTGGGTTATCTGCTATGCCTGGTCTCTCTTCTTTTACGGTTTCGGTGTTGGTGGCGAGTACCCCATTACAGCAACTTCTTCTCTTGAAGGTGTTTCTTCTGGTGGAAGGATCTCGACTCGTGAAGATCGTCTGCACCGTGGCCGCCGTGTCACCACGGCTTTCCTCATGCAGGGCTGGGGCCAGTTCGTGAACCAAGTCATCCTCATTGTTCTGCTCGCCATCTTCAACAACGGAAAGAGTTCGCCTCCATACAGCAAGTCGGCTGCCCAGTATACTTTCCGACTGTCGTTTGCATTCCCTGCCATCGGTACGCTCTGGCTCCTTTACTATCGTACTTACCGGATGCGCAGCGCTGGTAAGCAGCTCGCTGAGGCAAAGAAGCGCTCCAACGTCACTGGCTATGATGTGAACGCTCTTCGCCACTGCTTTACCAACTTTGGTGGACGTCTCTTTGCTACTGCTGGTACTTGGTTCTGCAACGATGTCTTCTTCTACGGTAACAAGCTTTTCCAGGGTCAGTTCATCAAGGTCATCTCTCCTAACAGCAAGTCTATCTTCACGACTTGGACCTGGAACCTTGTCAATATCACCGTCTCCCTGGCCGGCTACTATCTCGCATCTCTTCTCATTGATAACAAGATGTACGGTCGGAAGATGATGCAGCAAGTGGGCTTCTTCATGTGCTTCTTGATGTTCGTTATCCCCGCCTTCAAGTTCGACTACTACACCAGTCCTGCGGGAATTCATGCTTTCCAGGCCATGTACTTCATCTCGTCCTTCTTTAACCAGTTCGGCCCCAACTCGGTCACCTTCCTCGTGGCTGGTGAGGTGTTCCCCACGCCCATCCGTGCTACTGCCCACGGCTTCTCCGCCTGTATCGGCAAATCTGGAGCTCTTCTCGCTTCCGTTCTCTACAACTACATTGATGACCAGACTAAATTCTACGTCGTCCCATGGTTCGGTCTCGCTGGTATGCTTCTGACTTGGATCTTCCTTCCCGACACTACCGGTCTTGATCTTAAGGAGCAGGAGCGCCGCTGGTACTATATTCGGGATGGCAAGGAGAGTGAGTACCACGGTGTTGCTGTCAACCCTACTCACTTGTCTCTGTGGGAGCGCTTTCGAGGTCTCGGTAAGAGTTACGACCCCGAGGCTGACTGGCGGGCCAAGGTCCAGGATATGCGTACCGAATGGGAGCTTGTCCAGGCCAGCCGCGGTCCCAAGGAGACTGAAGGCACCATGCCCGATGACGGCGAGTTCTCGCCAGAGATTCATGAGTTCTTCAAGCGCTCTAGCCCCAAGCACATTGGCCGTCGCGACGAGTCTCTCATGATTGACCCAATCAATGAGAAGACGGCTGAACCGTCTGATGATTCTAATTCGAAGTGAAGCTGTCCAAGCATGGATGTATTCGAAGCGAATCACTGCGTCACACATTTTATTCCGTAGCAGTCAGCGGTTCATAGCATGATCTTAGCGTCTGGGTTTAATATATCATTAGTTAGTCATTCCTGGTTTCGAAATGTTAAAAGTTCGCGTGTGTCACTTTGATACATATGGAGGTATTATTTTGATGCATGGTTAAACGGGAGTGTCAGATGAATTATATATCTGCCCCGACTTGGGCTTTCACAATAAGTATTTCATATCTTGTCTTGCCAATGATAAAAGAGGTTTGGTGACATATAAGAGACGTAACGATAATGGACCAGTTGCAACTCCATGTTGCATACTAGACTAAATATAAATATAAAAATATAATGCCTGATCAAAGGATATGCTGATAGTAAAACAAAAATGCGACCTATGCGCCGTAACTCTTGGTGGTATCTAGAATCGAAACTTATTCCTGCGGTGCGCCAGGCACATACTCTTAAAATGCTAAAAATAAGAAAAGGGAAGAAGGGAGAGCGGAAAAAGAAGAAGTAGTAATGATGAAGAATCGCTTCATTGCCCCTATTGTTCAATATAATCCCAGCCGTCTCGTTCGTTCAGTTTTCATCGGACATCGTAGTAGTCCTGTCAATCATACAACCCATTTTGCGATCAAATGTTATTGGGGCGATCCTTGCAGTCGGGTCGGCTGACTTGATGTATTTGTCGTTGGCACAATTACGCCAAGCACACAGTCATCTAGATGTTCATAGAAGTCCTGCGCAGTGCCAAACCCGTTCTTGCATATAGAGCACCTTGCTTTCGTGCCTACAGGATCATCCACCCCTGATAACCGGTGGCCGCTGCTATGGCCTGTCTGGTCAACTTGATGGGCAGCAGTTAGGTGCCGTTTGAAGACATCGGCACGAGTGAAGACTTTTTCGAAGGGACTGCCGACACCAGGACAGAATGGGCATACCATCGTTCCACGATAATGAGTAAGAGCGTGGCGATTCTTATCGTACTTGCGTGCGAATCCTTTCGTATGGTACTCGCATGTTACAATAGGGCATTTTTCAGGCCTCTCTTCTTGGTGTGTAAGCATGTGAGAAGCCAGGTCACGAAACTCACGACCACAATTCGGATGAGGGCACCTGGTGCGATTTTCAGTAGGCCGTCGAGACGGACTTGCTCGTTCGTTCGGTATTGATGGTTCGATAGAACTCGACGAAAGTAATGGACCTAAGGTAGAAATTGCTGGTAATGCATCAGGAATCGTGGGGACTTGTTGTGGTATCGGATCTCCGTAGTCAGCGGGTGCTGGATAATCGTCCATGTCGTCTTCACCGCTGGAGATATGCTCTTCCGGAACATCGACCGATTGGCGCACTTCTCGCATCCAGTCCTTCAAAATACTCATGGATGGCCAGTCACCACTAGCTTTACCCACTCGATGAGGTCGGAAGTGTGCGCGGCGGAGGTGTGCAGCAGCGTTATAATATGCGCCATAGCGCTTCTGTGCTAAGCATGCTTTACATCTTGATAACGGAATCACTGGTTGGGGGGCCAAAGGCATTTGGTTCTTGGGTTCTTTGCAGACCCACCGCTTGACCGTGGCCGAATGTTTGGCATCAATATGGCGGCGTAACTCGTGGTCACCACGGAAGCCATCTGGATGTTCATTACACTTGTCGCAGTACACGCGGCGTAGAGAAGTTCGACGAGAAGGTGGTTTTAGCCTTGACGGGGAAATTGGTTCACCCGAAAGTCGCCGGGATTCCAGACGTGGTGACACATCGTCGCCTATCGTATGTCTGCGGGTGCGTCCTCCAATATCACCTGGCAATGAGAACTGACCAGGCAGAGGAAAATCCGACCGCGAGCCAGAAGGTATGTATTGTGACGACGACCCTGCTGAAGTAAGGGATGGCGTGGACTTCAGGTAAAGCTGTCTTGCCGTACTCTCTAGTTGTGTTGTGGGAAAAACCCTCGAGCCCCTTAAATCTAATGATTGCCTTCGGGGCAAAACAAAACCGTTAAAACCAGCATTAGGGATTTCCCCGATTCCGAGATTCATAAGAAAATCAAAGCTCGAGAATAAATGCCGTGGCGGCCACTGATCTCGACGGATGATTCTGGCCATGTTACGGGCGATGGGGTCTTCGAGCTCAGATACACTGGACAAAGGATCGTTTGAAGCGGCGAACAGAGAGACCAAAGCTTGGTAGACACTTCGAATGACTTGGTCAGGTCGTTCCGTGGGTGTTGTGCTGGCCTGCGATGGATCGCTTCCCTGAAACGATAAGGCAATGTCAACCAATATGGTGTTAACGGCACTAAAGATGCAGATCGAAATGAAGATTCCTAGCCATTGCCTCAGGCCCATAGTAGGAAAAATAGAAGCTGCGAAATCCAGAGATATCAAGTACCGACGCGTGCACTCCCTCAAGGAAACGTTGCGCTCGGTAGACGGGCGATGATCAACAGGCGTGCGCGGAAGATAGGTGCCTTCGCTCCGTAATAATTGACTCGGCTGAGAAGTATCGTAAAATATGATTTCGCGCAAGAGCTGCTTGACGCGAAAAAGCGAGGGGTGTGTCGTTTGTTCTTCTTCCCGGGACATGGAAAGTTGGCCGCTGGCACTCAACAGCTCCAGAAGATCAAAGGCAGCACCCCGGAAACTTGGGCTAGAAGCAATGAGCTGCAGGACAGGTGGCGCTGTCCCTTGATCGTGGTAGCCAGGACCTAGAGGCTGGTTGATACGCTCATCAAGGCCAGGCTCTCCATCCTGCCACCAAAAAGTATCCTGAAAATCAAGCCTCCAGGCAGGCCTTTTTACAACCAACAAACTGGGGTTCTGGGCGAGTATTTGATCGTTGATGCTCCCTCGCCGAGGATAAGAGGGTGTTAGCGGTGTTTGAGGTTGTGACCAGGCGAACGATCCTATCAAGGGTCAGCTAAAGCGTAAAGCTGGACAAAGAATGGCTGGTACCTTGAAGCAAAACATCAACAAGAGAGGTCACTGATCCACGATAACATCCCAAGATACTCCAATGTGCCTCGGACTCGGATGACGGCATCCCCGAACATCGGGAACAGGGGTTGTTTGCATCGCACTAGAATGGTAAGCACTCAAGGTCAATCAGCAGTTAATGAATGGTGTGACCTACAGGTCTGTTCGAAGCTCGACATCGAAGACACGGGTCATTGTTGTGGAGTAGCTTCAGCTCCCCTATTGACTTCAGACGATCATGTCCTACGCGAGCTCTTTTGAGAGGAGGCAGCTGTGGGTCAGATGTGGTTTCCTCGCCGCTTCTTGACAGCGCAGTTTTGGGGTCCGAGAAAGAGAAGCTTGAACTGTGGTCCCTTCTTGTCGTCGCTGTGGAGGCGGTTGAGGGTGTCGGGAATGGTAGAGGAGGGAGATTAGTCGTTACGAGTGTGGTTGGGGGTTGAATAGGCGGCAACCGATCCCGAGGCAGAGCACCGCTGCCTGTCTCTGGTATTTCGGAAACATTCGAAGAGCTCTGGGCAGGCACAAATGATCCAGATTCACCTGTAGTCTTCGTTAAGTGCAGTCGAATGTGGTTGTCCCGCTCCAGATGCGTCGAGAATCCATAAACATAGTGGATGCATTGTTCGTCCCAACACTTAAAGGATGCCCTCGAGAAGTTGGTATTAGAAGTAGAAGCCGCGGAGGGGAAAGAGTGGGTTATTCGATCATGATGCGCAAGATGATGATCGAGCCATGATGTATATTCTTGAGGTAGTGGAAATGGAGATGAGCCTTTTAAAGCGCGGGCAACGTCCATGTCTATACTGTTAGTTCTACCCATATCAGATAATCTACAGGAGGTTGCAAGATAGACCGTGTACAGCGAGGTTCTTCACTTACTCTGTTGCTTGCATGCAGCTTCGAGGCATTCACAACGATACTGGAGAGCCCGGGCCTCTTCAGCTTCAGAAAGAGAAGGGATGTTTGATGAAATGCCTACACAAGTGAGAATTAGATATGACTCGGTATATTCGCCATAGACTGTGGAAGATAAACATCTTGGTGACAGCGCTCCAAAGTAATGGAAAGCGGAACAGAGCGTACCGTAACGTTCGACAAGATTTTCGAGGGCACGAAGTTTGTGCCGCAGCATATCGACCTCGACAATGGCATTGAGAGTAACATGTCGATCTTGATGATTTGGTGACGGTGCAACTGCCTCCGACCCAGTGCCTGTATCAACCTGAGGTCGCTGACGTTGGCCGGCAAGATCAAGATGGGACTCCGGGTCGGATAGGCCCCGTGGAGTGTAGTCATCCCGGCTCATCTCTGGACCAGATCATCTCATCTCGTCCAGAGTAGACTTTTCTATGAGTTTCTCTTGAATGGGCCTGAGCTGCTGAGCATGACTCGTTGCCTTTCCGAGAAGTTCGCTGGCTGGTTACTGTTCGCATCTGCCAGTGGCCATTTGTCGGTGGTACACAACAGAAGGTGGGCAGCCGTCGCCCGAAGCAAGAGGCTGAGAGGATTAGAAGGAATAATTAACAAGACGAGAGTATGAGCCCCCCCGGACGGGCAATATCAAAAATCGATCCGGAGGCTCTCGTGGAGATGTTAGAAATCAAGACGAATGAACGAGCCAAGATTTATCAGAGGGCACGAGCGTACGACATTACATTGTGCTGGGCCCTCACCCCCCAAGGCCCCGGCCATGTGTGAGGCACAGCGAGGGAATGAGGGCAAAGAGTGAGCAAGGTGGGGCATAGCTCCCCCGTCACGGCAGATTTGGAGATAGTGCCGACAACGATGCGGTGCGGTCTCTGGGCCTGGGTCCGTCTGGAGCCTGCAGTTAGCCAGGTATAAAGCGCGGATTGCAAGGGCGCCGCAGGGTACAACGCTTTGTATTCGCTGTCGAACTCAGTTGATTACAGGAGAGCTTCTTAACTGAAGACTGGGGGGCAGAGTGAGAAAGGGCCGTGCTTCTCAGCCCATGTTGGCACGGTATCTGACCAGTTGTAAACGCTGAACAACTCAGTGCGAATACTGGTATGTCAGTATCGTTGGAGGTATCCCATGGCCATGATCCCAATGACAGACAGCGGGGAACCACCCACCAACCGGGTCCTAGCAATAGCCACGAGTCCAGACATGAGAGCGATTCCAGCACCACAACCCTGCGCGAGCTGTTCGTCCTGTTCGCCCTGCTGGCCCAGCTCGCCCCCTCGTCCGCATGCTCCAGCACGGTGACCTTGCCATGGTAGCCTTGTCGGGGTAGTAGCCCCTTCTCGGTCGTGACCCTGTCATGGAAGATGGCCAAGCCTCCCAGGTACAGCGGTTATCGAGCGGGAGGAGCGTCAATCGACGAGATTGTCAGGAGCTGAGCACAGTATGTCTATCTGGGCAGCTGGCTTTGGTGCCGCCTGTTACATTTCTGGATAGCCATTGTTTATTATGGATAGAGTAGAGAGGCTGCAGGAGCTGAGACAGCGTGGGCGCAGCTCAAGCCGTTGCTGTGGCTTTGCGCTCACGCTTGTCATCATGGGCGGTGCATGTGCATGCTGGCCGATCCTTAGCGTTGGTACTGTCTTTGTTTGATATGTTTCTTTTCACGTTCGAATCGCAGCGCCATGTCTCGCCGCAACGTGGACAGCTTCAGTACGCGCTTGACCCTCCATCACGTTTCATTCTTTGGCTGAGAAGATTCAATGGGGCTGTTAATTTTCCTGGCGGTACTGTAAGAACGAGAGGATGTTTGGTGAGGCTACTTGACCAATTCCCAGACCTAAGGTAGCTCTCACTGTTTGCTCTCGGCCGGGCTTGGCAGGGTTTGAGATTGTCCAAGGGAGAGAGATTGCTAGGATGATGTGGCGAATGCGCCTAAAAGTTCCGACCGAAACCCTCGGGGTTGTCTAGTCTAATCTGGTTCAGAAATGAGATGACTGGAGAACCAATGTGATAAAGCGCGGAAGATAATTGACGAGCAAAAAGGCCAGCAGCACCTGAGGAGGTCACCCCATGTTCGTCCCTGTTGTCGACGCTACTGCAAATGCAGGTGTTGTGCTGGAGCCTCTGTAGGCATGGAACTATGTTGCTGTACTGAACATTGGTAGCGTGATCGACTACGACCTTGCGAGATCAGCGGAAATTTGAGCGGCCTTGGGAAGCATTGATCAAGCGCTTTTTTTTTTTTCTGACTTTGCCGAGATTGGCATTGTGAAGCTGAGAGTCTGGAGACCATGGCTGAGGCGTCATGCTATTGCAATATCCTGGGTAGTAAAGTTTAGTATAGCCGGGACAATTTACCCAATCCCATGGCAATGAAGGAAGCTAAGTGAGATGGAGATAGTACTCTGTAAGGTGTAGTCGCCTGGTACGGAGTAAAAGCTTGGTAGCTCAGGTACCCTGGGCCTGGCCCAAGCTCTTTTGGAGACTGTCAGAAGTCAGAACCGCAGGGGCCTGGTCATCCATTCCTCTTGTGTACCTCATTGGTGGTAGGTTGGCAGGCAAGTAGGCATTTCTCTTCAAGCATTTTTGATTGCTATCCGTACTCTTCCCCACGTCAAAGAAGATGACTGACTTGGATACCTACGTTGATGATAAAAGTCGGTAAGCTTGTGAACATGAGCTAAGAGCGTGCAGTGTCACTGACAACCCGACAACGGAAGACGGGACGGGATTGTGGGTGTGGAAGAAAATTGTGGATGTCAAAGTCCATGTTGATGTGGATGCTGGACGGCGACAAAATGGACCATGCTCCTTCCCGACTGGATCTCAAAGTTTTGGAACCAGACAATGAGCCAATAGGAGAAGCGGCTTTTGGAACCCTGGGCCGCCCACATCAACGGTTCTGAGGCAGATACAGGGATGTTAGTGTTCAGCAGCCACGCATACAGCACAAGTGCACATTCGATCGAACGTGAGTAGAAGACATGGGCCAAACAGAGCAGGGAAAAAAAGAGAAAATCAGGGTATAGAAGCTTGGGTACAAAGTAGGTTGCTAAAGACCTACGGACGTACTTAAGTTATGACTGATGCAAGGTTTTAGAGGTTGTTGCAAAGGATTTAAAGATGAATATTTATTCACAAGAGAAATAATCGCTGAGGAGGGCAGTAGGCACTCTTACCTAAGGCAGGTAAAAACTGGGTCACTCTTACCTGTAATCCTCTGCTTAAGTTTCCTGATTTTTATTCGACCTAAATAGATAGTAGTTAAGGAAGGTATGAGGGAAAGAATGAAAGGTGGGCAAAGGGAAAGAAGGCACAGGGCAACGCCCAAGCGTCCCCGCTTCTTCAACCGTCCATTGTGAAGCCACGAGTTTTGGAAATAACCCTGGTCGACCCTTCATCTCGTTGGTGTTCGAGGCTAAAAAGGCAGCCCATGTCTGAATTTATGCGACATTTACCTTAGCATAAGGCATGGCCATCGAGGTAATTAATTCCTAAATTGCGAGCTGGGCTTCTGGAGAAAGACCTGCAGCACTTTATCTTATTACCGCACCTTACCTTGACCCCCCTCCCCGAGCTGGGCCTTCCTTAGCCAAGCATGGATCACCTACGGCAGGTGCGCAAAAGTTCTAACAATTTCCCGCCCTAGCCCCTTATCTATTAGAAAATAATAAATCAACTTAATCCCTTTGATTTATTCTGGTAATAGTAGAAAATACTATATATATATATTAAGGGTAGCTGTTACTAACCTTAGTTACTTATAATAGTGTTTAAGGTTTTTAGCTTATTTAAAATTGAGTTTTTTAAACTTAGAGCCCTAGTATTAATTACCTTAACTAGATAATAATAAAAAGGGCAATTTAGCTTACTAAGACTAAGGGAAATATCTCTTTTTATAATCATAGATTAAGGCCACTTACTTAGTTATATTATAGAATATAGGGTAGCAATCCTATATAACCTTAAGACTTAATATTAAGGTTATTATATTCTTTAATATAACGTGGTTGATAAGCGAGTGGGCCACTTT
>VYWZ01002973.1:0-12536 GCA_008711595.1 Fusarium xyrophilum
GAGGGAGGGGGAGGGGAGTCAGAGAGGTTGCCAGGTATGAACCCAGCGACGAACGCTCGGATCGAAAGATGCTTGCCAGAAGCCGGGAACTTGACCTTGGGTTGTTGGATCCCAGGTCGGTGGGATAGCGTAGGGAGGAGATTGGTTCCAATATGGAAAGACTTGTCGGGCTTGAGGTACTTGATAGTTCAAAGCTTGGTTGTGATGATGAGATCGCTCTTGGTAGGAAGAGAAGATATCTGAGGAGAGTCAGAACTGTGCAAGACGAAGGGCTTATATAGGGCATTGCGCGCATGAATGTCTGTTGAAAATCTCCAAGGGATCAGTGCTTACCTGAAGAAGCTGTCTCCTCGGTGTGACTCTCCGCCAAAGACTCAGTATCAATAGACTCGTCTTCAGAGTCCGAATCGCTATCCAGTCGACCAGCGAAGATCTCAGTGCTCCAGAGGACGTTATCTTGTCTGTCATAGAATGCGCCAACAATGATCCACGCCCAGAAGGGTGATTCTCGTGAAGCTTCAAGACGCTGGGTGATGATGAGCTTGGAAGCGGGATACGGCAGCGGGACGTTCTCAATAGTCCTACAGTGAACCGGGCTTGAGTTGGACATAAGGACGATTCTGAATAACAATTGTCGAAATCGATTGGCGGCTGGCTCGGAAGAAGCATTCTGTAGGACGCTGAAGCTCTCTATTTAAGCTGGAAGTTGACGAGATGCTGGGTGTGATTAACCACGTGCTCTCAGCTATGAATCTGTCTCAAAGCTTCGTCCAGGTACTTGAGACGGCGGGTTGTTGGTGAGTATTTGTCGCCAATGGGCACGAGGCTCATGATCCGAAGCTGATTCAGCAGTCATTATGTCAAGCTGGCTGTTATTGTGAGGCTCTGCGCGATTCAAGATATGTCGGGGTGAAAAGGCGCAAGGAAGCTGCTAGAGTCCGTCCGTGAGCTGCGACGCAAGAAGCAAGTGAACAGGTCCAGATCCAGATTCTCCTGGCACAATTTCACTCTGTATGCAACTGGCGGCCAGAACTTGGCGATAGTGCACACACTGTCTGTGTGGCGTGCGGTTGATGCCTGTTACACAATCACTTGACTTGGTTCGTCTTGGTTGTCGGCCTGAAAATGCCAGTGAATGTTTGGCTGTTCGAGATAACTGTGATTGTAGTACTTGTGCATGTAATTGGCGGGACATGTAGTGAATGAACGCGGAACACCACTTGCATCGGGCGACAGTTGGTGGGAAAGGCATCGGATGAAACGCAGCTGATGCGCAAAAGGGCAATGAGTCAAAGCGACACCTTCCTGAGGACAAAAAGGTGGGTAAAATTAGCAAGAGATGACGAGATGCGGCTGATGAGCTTTGGGGGAAATTCTTGGCCTCAAAGTGCTTCCCATTTTGCTGATACCAACTCTACCACCATTGGGACTATGCGAGAACGCATAAACTCTTTACCTCTGTACAGCGAACACCGATTGGAAGGACGCAACCTTCACGTCGGCGATGTACAACATCTTCAGACCCTGCGATTCCAGAAACATGACGATGCTTGGTCGTGGCATGCTTGCTGCTGTTGCGACGAATGCTGCACGTATAGAGGGTATATCTGTTATCGAAGCCATTGTGTCTGTTGGATGTCCTAGGTGATAGTGAGGGCGATGAGTATTTTGCCCGTATGTGTCTATTGGTGTCCTTTACCTTTGTGCCCCGGGGGCTGAAGCCTCTTTGAAAACCCTAACCTTACGCCAGTATCTGTTGGATGGCAGCGGGCGTCGTACATTGATAGATGCCAGGGCAATGGGGGTTGATCCCCTGCAAGCTCTGGCTTGGATTGCCGAGGCTCATTATGGCTATAGGTGTAGGCTGGTTGAGTTGGTATCTGGTAATGGTAGTACCAAAGTGATGTCGAGATAGCAGGGCTTGATTAGCACTGCGGATGAAGGTTACGCCCACAGAAGCACACAGAGATTATTACCCTCCACGGTCACGGTCGAGGTCTCGCTTGAGGGTTCATTGCTTGTCAGATGACTTTGCAACAGGAGCAACGGCTTGTCGGCTTCGCAACTCCCTATAGACGATAAGCAACATGTTGCTTCTCCAAAATCTGAAAGCTGACGATGTTGTTGCTGGCTGGAAGTCACCATCATTGGCAACAAATTTGCATTCTAAAAAGGCAACAAGGCAGGTTTTCCCCCATCTCTTGCTTTGCATTTGCAGCTGTAACGTAAGCATTCCCCGCTTGCCCCTTCCGTGACACAAAAACACCCAGTGGCAGTGACTTGAAGCATTGAAGACAATCCAACTTGCTTATGTTTTGCAAATGGCAGGCGGTGTTGTCGAGCAGAGTTGCCAGCAACGGAACAACTTTGAGCATCAGCCATCAGGGCTATCAACTCAAAAAACACTCTCATCAACACACTTTAGGCAGCATACCAATTGCCCATACAATTGCCCAGAAACGGAGCAACTTCAAACAATGTTATCAAACTCATCCAAGTGAATGAAAAGAATTTGGGGGAAATGATGAATAGGCAGGCTGCGATTTCGACTATAAATTGCCCGTCTTATTCCTCCAAATCTCTCTTACTTTTTATACATCACAGCCTCTCACCTGAGGATCAACACCTCCGGGCTGGCTCCTTCATCGTTGAGCGCAATGACGAGTCCAGAGGAGACCGCAGTGTGTCCTGCCTCATATTGAACACTGCCCCGAATGACTACATCATTCGCAAGCCATGACGGCCGACGCACCACTTCCCGGTCTGTCGGAAGCTCTCTAATGATAAGAGACTCACGCAATCCTCTGTCCGAGACACAATCCAACAGTAATATATCCTCTTAGTAGTACTGTCTCTCAATTAATCAGACTCAGGATCTCCCTCTTTCGGAATTTCTTCTCTTACCATCAGTATATATATGTGTGCACTTGTAAGGACCTGCGCGCACCTCATATAGAGAGAGGTAAGGGGATCCTGTTACTGACGAAAGCTCAATATATGGTACATTCTTACAATTCATGATGGTGACAGTCTAAAACAACAGGACTGTGTTCTCCAGCAAACCTTCAACACCAAGCACAGCATGGTAAACAGTGAGGCTTGGCCAGTCTGCCCTCAGTTCTCTGAACGGTAAGTCCACTTTGACCCCGACAAGCCATCAGCGTCTTGATACCGCCGATAAAGGCTGGTTAGCGTCTGCGATCTGATGTGCTGACACTGTGATCATCCATGGCGAGTCGCTCAGGGTCTTCAGGTCAACCCGAGAGCTGTAAAGCTGTATAATGGTCAACTTATATGAGGCCCTCCAAGAACTGGGTGGTGAGGCCAAAAGCCTTGTTCGGATAGCCCTAGCGCCTGGCTTCACTCGCCACCAGACACGAAAAGTCCCAAGGGCACCTCGCTATTGAGTCAATCGCGCACCCTTTGCTATCAATTCTTGATCTGGGTTTAGAATTGCCGCCCCATTCCCTTTCTCGCTTTGGGACACTGCTCCTGGTCAGAGTTTCTTTCAATCCGGCTAGCTGGACAAGATGAACACATCAGCGCAACATAAGCAGCGGATTGTCTCAAGTTCTACTAAAGCCTCGAGGAACTAGAACAGGGGCCGAACAAAGTTCGCCTGGACATCTTCTTCGTTCGAAAATGCTTTTCTCAGTTTGCACTCCAGGGGAATTCAGTCCGCTCCGTGACGTTGGCCAGCATGTCGGTCGCGCCCTCTAAGACAACAACGGCATAATCAAGATTCTCGGCTGTTGTTACGAATGTAACGTCTCCATCTGCTGGGCTTCCACACACGCAACCGGACTCGCGGCTAGAAATGCACACCTGGATATCACCGGCTAAAGACTCTAGACTCAGGCATACTGGATACTTAACCCGATGCCAACTGCAATGGACTTCGACAATACTCCGTTTACCAAGGCCGTTGGTCCGCGGCGTCCCGCGACTTCGACGCCGTTACACAGGGAGTCCACCATCCTAGCACAGTTCGCATGGCAAAACTCGCTATATCCTACCATGGGTGTCTGGCGCATACGGAGATCACTCTGTTTGTCCTTGAAGCCGGCCCGCCAGCTCTGAGGATTTCAGCAATCACAGCGGCTTGCCTTCGTTGTGTACCCAGAGTTGGTCAAGTCGAGCTGCTACTGCTGTGACCAACTCACTATCCGCTACATTGATACCATGACCAAAGGCCAAAACGACGACATCCACATACTTATCTGCAGCACGAGATTCGAGCACCGTGATCAGTCATGGTCCTGTTCCCACTTGGTCATTCGAAAGAAAACATGCCAGTCTAGTCTCCCAAGCACCTCAATCCCTAATACCAACTCAATGCTTGGACGGTAGAAACTTCAGCAACATGCTCCGCAGCATTGGCAACCATGTTGATCGGCTTTCACTTGTATTCTTGGTTCGGTAAGCCACTCAGCTATGTTACGGCCGATGTGGCCAGGCTAAGGCGACCAAGAGCTCGAGGAGAACACATTCACTTCCTGCTGGCTTGAAGACTGTCGCTATTCCTGTAAAGTCTCAACTGCGAGGCAGTGATAGAATCTCAATGCATACACACCTACGCTTGACCCTTGGCTTCTCATTCTCTTCACGTCCCTTCAAAAGCCTATTGGCCTTCACTCGAGTTTATTGGCCTCATTTACAAGCGACGGTTGCCTTCTGTCTCAATCTTATCAACCCAACTGGTTGCTTGACCAGGCTATTGATTCTGCGACATAGACAGGAGCGTTACAAAGAGAAGCAATATATATAAATATGATCAGATAATAACGTCACCATCTCAAATGTATTATATAAGGAAGGCCGAGATTGACAAGTCCACTGTTCACAACAAGTGGCACCGGGGTACACTGAAAAGGAGAACAAAGTGGCCAAGGCCCGCCCATACGCAGGCCAAGGCATCAGGCGAGGATAAGTCGTCCACGGATGAAGCCAAGAAGAGCGATGAGGATCCTGACTTCGTTACCCCCGAAGTCTACGTTGAGTATCTCAAGAATTCATCGCTCTTCCGAGGCAACCCGGTGAAGCAGACGCAGATCAAATAACTCGAAGCGCACGCGATGAAAGAAAAGAAGCAAGCAAATGATACGGCTTCAGAATACTACATGGCGTGCAAGTCTAGCATGAAGGAATTTGGGAAACTTGCCACCTTATTCTACGTTCAGTCTTTTAGTGAGACTCTGACAAAGCCCACCACGGGAGCTAAACTATTCGTCAACTTGTTCCACAAATTGTCTGACCCAGGAACAGACTCCGAGTCTTCTGAGGACTCAATCACATTCCAGCTTTCAGATGTCAGCGTCAGCGGCGAACGGATTGCGTTTACGTTCGGGGAGGACGAAGAAATCGATGAAGGCGATAAAGGCGGCAAAGATAACGCACCAAATAGGAGGATGTCGCCAACACTCCCAGCCTCGAGTTTTCTCTCGGAGGCATCACAGTCCCTGCTACTCCTTTGACACATGAGTTGGCCCTTGCTGCTCCTTCGACACCTGTAGTTTGGGAGTAACTTATGATTCCTCTTCGCAATACTGGGGGCTAATTCTCCGCCAATTCTCTGTCTACCAAGTCGTTGGTCTGCAGCCTCGTGTGACTTGGAGTGAGACCATGCCCGTGTGTCAAGAGAATGACAGGGGCGAGCCATCAGGCACCGTCGGGGGAAGAGCTACTTAGCTGCAGCTTTTCACCTGCAGTGAAGGCACAATGAGAGTGCAAAGACGTCTCGGAGGTCTCGTTAGATGACTTTGAACCAAAAGATGGAGCCATCAGACCCTGAGGGTAAGGGGAGGATTGTGTAGTCGCATCCAGCCTCTGCATTGAATGCACTTAAGGCATCAGACCTTACCCAATCATACTGAAATCCTTAGCCTCAGCCTTGGATACTGTAGGAACTTCTTAGTATGCTGCTCCTGTTCTCGAGCCTTTCCGCATCGCATGGGGAGTTCAAGCCGTTCCAGGTTTCATCCTCCTCGCTGGCTTGTTCTTCTTCCCCGAGTCACCTCGATGGCTTGCCCAGCATGATCGTTGGGAAGAGGCTCATTTCTAGTAACTGGATGTAAGTCACTCCCCCTTATTACCAGACTAATTACATGTACTGATATGTGCACTCGCAGCTTCAACTTGGCACTCGCCTTCTTTGTCCCACCGTCGTTCACAAACATCCAGTGGCAGACGTACATGATCTTCGGAACATTGCGTATGGCCACGACGTTCCACGCTTTCTTTACTTATCCCGAGACAGCACGCAAGACCCTTGAGGAAGTTGATGTGTTGTTTGAGAGTAACGTTCCTGCTTGGCGAAGCGCAAAGTCTGGTGGCGGGTTTGACGAGAAGATTCAGGAGGCGAAGCGCACTGGTGGTCTGAAGGGGGAGCTTGGTGAGAGGGAGACGACTCATGCCGAGACTGCGTAACGTTCATGTCGAAGATTTGTTGTAGTGCAGTGTTTGAGCTGAAAGTTTGGACATACCCACGTACCCAATCATATGGTGTTGTATTATGTGCTACTAAATCTTCCATGCAGGTGTCCACTTGATCTCTGTCGGATGACTGGTCTCGCTCATCAATTGGTTAACCGATCCCGCCCAGGTGCCATACAACTAGGGCTTTCGACATCGATTATCGTGGTCCTTGTGGACGGAGGAACTCATGGACTTCGCATTGTCCCACGCACCAAACACCGCACTGATTTGTCACACTGTCGGTTTCATCTTGGTGATACTTGATGATTGCTTGCCCTAACCAAGCGAGCTATCCGCCCCTTTTCAACCTTGCGTAATGGCTTATGCTCGTAAAAATGTCGAATCACTTCAGTTATGCTTAATGCCTGAAGCGATATCTTGGTTAAATGTGTTCCACAAAACCTTCGAGATAGGCATTCTCACGTTCCGTAACACATTGCATCAGGCAGTGTGACACATTTCCTGAACGAAGACGGTCCGCATCGGAGATATACACGGGAGCTGGGGTTAGACTTCATTTCTTTGCCCTACTTATCACGCAATCTGTGAGAATAGTGTGCATCCAAAGGGTATAGAAGCATCCCATCCATATGTATTATTGCACCAAATGCAGAGTTTTTGTCGGGTTCGCTTATACGTGCGTGTAAGTAATTGGCCTTGAGCTCTTACAGCGTGAAACAAACTGCGGTGAGTCACTGGTTGTGAGGCTTAAATTTCTGTCACGCATGATCCCTCAGTATGACAACCAAAGAGTTGTGTAACTATTCACATTCGTATGATTCACTGTTGCGCTTACATCAACTACTTCAACTCTGCTCCGCCAAATCTTGCACTCCTACCTCTCTCTAACCTTTTACTGTGCCTGTGAATCACCGGCACTTTGACTCTTACTGCGACTTTTCTTACAGCACACCATTAAACTTCGCGTGCTCCTCATCTGCAAATCATATTGCCTTTGAGTTCCTGAGCCTCATTTTTCCAAACTCTACTGCCGCAATCTCAAGTCGTCCGAGGTATAAAATAGCAGCCCTGTCCTCTCCATCCCTTGACTTGCGCGAAACTTCTCTTCCCAGATATCAGACTTATCAACTCCTTTCTTACTCTTTCACGTCTTCCAGCACCAAACCACAAGAATGCCGCGACCCAGAAGCGACCAAGAGATCCGGCAGGGCTGGGGCGACTTGCAATGGAAATTCATGAACTGGTATAACGCTGATAGTGAGGCCATCCGTCAGTGCTCTGCGCCGGGTGCTGATTGGAACGCACAAAGCCAGTTGGTTGCCAAGAGTTTCCCCGATAAAGAGCATCAAAAGGCTTTCCGTGTCTGGACCAAAGAGTGGTTGAACCGCGATTTTGTGAGGATGACATATAAGATGGAACCTAAGGACTTTATTGATAAAGTTATAGGAACCAACTTCTTGAATAATGAAGCTACTAGCAACCTTGTGAAGACTACCGCCTTATATAACACGCCTTGGACTTGGGTCCCTATTGGTACATCCCAGTTCGGAGGTGTTAAAACCTTTTACGCGTTCAAGCCACAGGTCGACTATCTTGAACCTGGTCGCATTCAGCCTGGTCCAGATATCGCTGGCAGCTACATTCTCGTCATCAGGCTCGGGCCCGAGACGAACTGTATAAATAGCTCATGTCCACTCTCTGAGCACTTGCTTAGTATATTGAGTGACTGTGGGCAATAGAGCCAATTAATGGTCGAGATAGGCGACTGACTCTGTGAAGCCCTCCTTGGTGAGCAAGGAAACGCCAAACCTGAACAGAGGATGCTAAGATCAACTCAAGTAAAGCTCAGGCTGACTCACCTACCTAAGTATTTATAGAGTCCTCCCCTATGCCCTTGACTCGGGCATTATGCTGTCCATTCGCATGTTCTAAGAGTTCTCTCTACGATTTGACTGCTTATAGTAGAAGCAACAATGATTTTGCATAAGTTCTGCCCAATTTAGTCTTCGTCGCTAAGAGCCTCGACGACTCGAACTCCGCCTCCCTTCTTGGTTGACTCAATCTCCCTCTTCTGTTGCTGCTGCTGTCTCTTCCCAACCTCATTGACCAAACCCTTCAGATAGACTTCGGCCTGAACAGTAGCGCTGTACGCAGCTGGTGTCCAGTTCCAGATGTTGCGCTTATGTATATCCGCGCCCGCCGCCAGCAGCGTTCGCAGCACCAACAAGTTTCCGTTCCCGCTCGCAAAATGCAATGCCGTATTTCCTTCCACGTCCGCACGGCGGACTGCGTCGTAAGGTCCCCCTGGGACAAAGGTCAGAAGGAGTTGAACAATGGTGTCGTGTCCGCCAAGACTAGCTTCCATGACGGCATCGCGACCTCGAATATCACGACGAAGAATACATGTTTTGTCGTGTTCGCAAAGGAGTTGCACAACCTCGGTATGTCCACCAGCTGAGGCGAGCATGAGTGCTGTTTGATGGGTCTCGTTGAGTGCAGGGACTGGATCTTCGTGGCCAAGCTGTAGGAGGACTTCGCAGGCTTCGCGATGGCCTAGTGAGGCTGCTAGGTGCATGTTCGAATTAGAGAGACCGGACGGTGAAGAGTCGGGGTTCAGGAGAAGATTGGGATGTGTCTTGAGAATTCGGCGGAGAAGAGTCGCATCGTTGGCGTGAATAGCCCGTCGGACGCGAATGGAGGGTTCAATCCTGTTGTTTGTTAGTCTTGAGCAAGATTATCTCGAGTCGGCGAACTTGCATGATGGAGGGCGACTGGTCATGACGGTTGCGATTGGAGGTCAAGAAGCATGCCGCGCAATCGCGAAAACGCAAGTCGAAGAGAAGAAACGAAACGAAACGAAACGAAACGCACTTTGCAGGCTGAAGATGGAGAATTCCAATGACACGTTAGAGAAAGGAAACGCTAAATGAGGCCGTTGTTGAAGTAATGCAATGAAAGAGGGGAAGAGAATGGAGGCAGGTAGCAGAGTGTTGACGATAAGATTCCAAGAAAGCTTAACTCGATGCAGCAAGCAGCTCCTCATGAAACAGGCGGCGCCGACCCCACATTGCGCTGACATCCACTAATCTCAGTTAGCTTACCCGTTGTTTGTTGCACGAGCCAGAGAGACCTCGAGAGGAGATGCACGCAGGCAGCTGGCAATAAAAGTATCTTCCTGGGTTTTACTTGGACTCGAGACGCAAGCCAGTAAATGGTCTATTTGCCGCAAAGTATTGGACATCATGGTTTGTTGTTGATATCATGAAACTGTTGGAGCTCAACCGAGACCCACTGTTCTAAGCGCTGTCGTGGTCTTTGGCTTGTGACGATGGAGCTTCATCGACGTCAGATTTACCCTGTATTATTAAGGCGGCTCCTATTTGTTTATATAGCATTAATACATCAGAACAGTTTGTTTACGAGAGACCTGTGCTGATACTCTACAGATTTGCCCTTGAAGTACTTGAAGAGGCATTTTTGTACTCTTTTCACTTTGCACAAAGCTTTCCTGATCTAATCGTCCAGACCCTTTAGTTCAAAGGGTATTACAAAGCCAAGCTTTGTCTCAATGGATGGATTGTGTGTTACTCAGCTTCTGCTGTCCACCTTACTGAACCGTACTACAAGTAAGAGAATCATATCCCATCCACAACCTCGCCAACGCCAAACGACAAGACATCAGGATCTCATCACTGGATAACAGTACAATCTCCGCTCATCAATATAATGTCACTTTCTAGCAACCAAACTCAACAGGGCTTGATCACCTCGCGAAGCACGCCCGGTTAGCTCAATCGGTAGAGCGTGAGACTCTTAAGAGTTCACAATCTCAAGGTTGCGGGTTCGACCCCCGCATCGGGCTGTTCCTATAAATTACATATTCATGATTGAGATGTGCTTTCCTTTTTGTGATTACTGTCAATCCCCAAGTGTCATTTGATAATGGCAGTGTAGATGCTCGCGGTGTCTCGAGATGAGTTTCAGTTAGTGGGTTCACCTCATGTACATATAGATAAGCGAGAAGCTGCTCGACGTTTGAAGCGCAAGCATCGTATTACGATGTTAAGATCCAGTAAAATACAGATAATTCCCTCTCTTTATTACCACTGAATGAAAATCCGATAGAAACCGTCTAGTTCAGCTCGTGAGCCTTCTTAATAGCCTTGTTCTTGCCCGTATCCAATACAACAGCAGGGTCCTCTTCATCGCCCTTCCTAGAGACCTCGTTGCCGTTCTTCGTCTTAATTGTCGTACTACACTCAACGTTAGAGACTGATCTTACAAGCAATTGAGAAACTCACTCTTCAGCTTTGACATCCAAGACCCTGCCCTTGGGCTGTCCCTGTCCCCAGTTCCAGCTCACAGTCTCACCCTTCTTGGGCCCTTTCTTTGCGCCAGAGTCATCACCACCCTCATCATCATCTTGCTCCCTTCCAGCATCTTCATCATTCTTTGAAGATCCATTAGACTTCTTGGACTGGCCATTGGTCTGCTTCTTCTGTCCTTGCTTCTTCTCATCATCATCATCATCTTCGTCTTCCTCCTCCTCCTCCTCCTCTTCCTCTTCATCATTGGACTTTGTAGACTCCCCCTTGTGAGTCTCGCGCTTCTTATTGGAACCAGTCTGGCTTTGAGAAGCCCGTCGCTTCTCGCCGGTTTGCTTATCATCGTCATCACCTTGTTCTTCCCCAGCCTCCTCAGCGTCATCGTTCTCTTCTTCCTTATCCTCTTTCCCTTCCTTCTTCTCACTGCCGTTCTCCTTGCCTTGAGCCTTGAGGAAATCGTGACCCCAGTTCTTGAGTGACGCGTAGGACTTGGTCTTCTTGACCTCCTCAGGGGACTTGTCGTTGTTGGCCTTGGTCTCCTGAGCTAGGTGTCGCTTACTGCATACTGTCAGCACTCAATTGACCCGTAAAGCATATGATGTTAGTCGCAATCAGCGCGAGAGACCCACCAGTAAGAAACAACCTTGCGCATGTGCTGGACTTGCTCATCGGTGTACTTCTCAGGTTCCTTCTTGGGATTCTCCTTCAATATCTCAACAATTCTACGGCCGCTGTCATGTCCGACAGTCTCGCCATTCTCATCCTCCTTGGGCCAGCCAGCGCTGTTGGAATCATCCGACTTGAGCCACTTCTCGAGCTCCGAGGCTGTCATGTTGACAACCTCGTTGAACTCTTGGATAACTTCATCGTTGCCCTTCATAACTGCGATTTTGTTTACGAATTGGATTGGGATATGTGTAATATCGAGAGGATCGAGTAATTGCGATCAATTGATGAAATAAATGAAGATTGGTCCGAACCATCACCCAGGTTTTGTAACCTTTGTTATTGCTTTTGGTCTCAGCCGTGTCGTCATTCCAGCCATCTCTTAATCGTAGCGTCATAGAAAAAAAGGTACAAACAATGCGTCGCAAGTAGCTTACGATGATCGATTAAACCTAATTAAAGCAAATCGGCTCTGACGTTTAAGTGCGTGCATGGTCTCAGCTGAACAAGGTTGGACCGATCTGAAGCGGTCGTCCAAGGAACGCGATCCGATCTGTTGCATGAGAGCGCATCATTTCCGGCGATCGATGGTTGCTTGGCTGGGAAGTGGGCCAGGCACAGGAGTGAGATGGATCATTTTTGGTCAAGCTTGGTAGGGCTTATCGGACCAAGGGGAACGATGAAGATGACAGGGAGCTGAAGGGATGAGTGCTGGACAATTGGTTGATGACTCACAATATTCCGAGTCACCGAATGTATAGTGATCAGATCATGAGCACCTAATTTCTATTCTCATGTATCTAGTCAAACAATTGCCCCTGAAGGATATGAATATGTCAGTCGACACTAGATTAGCCTGACCTGAGCTTTGTCTGAATTGAGGGCGAAGGTACTAATAAGTCCTCTATTGTCACTAAACTCCGATAGGTGCCAGCCAACCTCATAACCAAGTACGATCCAAGCAATACAATTGAAGACCTTGTACAGACCGTAGTCACTTGATGCTAAGGGTCTACCACAATCTTCTCGTCTCGTGAAATACTTCCACATCGAATTCACGGGAGTTCCATTTGCACTCAAGCTTCAGAGCTAACATGCAATCGTCAAAGC
>VYWZ01002976.1:0-17382 GCA_008711595.1 Fusarium xyrophilum
CCCCCCTACCCTCTGATCTTGGAGCACGATACTCACTGTATTCTATTAGCTCCAAAAGCACCGAGTGATGTCACTCCGAAACAGAAAATGTGGCCATGGTATCCCGATGATACTGTCGAATGCCGAGAGAAGTTCGATAGAGGATACGCAATGCTGCGGCAACTCTATGACAAGCCACTCGACACTCGCAATAGTCTCGGCACATTACCTTACCCCTGGACAATGGGTCCCCGCAAGAGAAAATACATCGAGAGTTCAGATTCCGAAGAAAGACTTACAAAACGCCACTGCGGAGACATGGACGATGGAAGCGACAACTCCGGACAAGATGAACCCTCAGGTCGCAAGTATCCTCCAGTCTTTGACTGACAAATTTTAACCTCAAGGCAGGCTTGCCCACCTCAGGAGAGACATTCCTTTTATGTAGAGACCATGAGCGCCGCCAAGATGGTTGTTGTGGATTGAGCCTCAGCAGCTCGGATCGGGGTTGATACGATATTATCGGGGCAGCGTTTAACCAAAGTTTGGATATGAGCATAGCGACCGTAGCTACAGCGTTTTGTATAGTTTATTTCGCGAATTCAAAGTCATTCTCCTCATATTTGTGCCTTTGCTGTAATGCATAGATATGGGGAGGTCGCTAAGGGTGTCATAAGCGTATCAAGTGGCCCCCCTGAAATGACCATGTCTAACATTCCATTGTCCGCAACAGCAATATACCAGTACACAACAGTACAAACATCTCGGCTTTCAACAGATATGTCACCCAACATGACTCGAACTCGTACGTCCTACCAATCCATTTCGCCTTCGTTCCACCCGCCCTGCCAGGAGTTCGCACTCTCTCTCTCGTCGCGTTTGAAGCAAAGATGCCTGGCAGAATCGACGACAGTAACCTTGGCCTGTCTGCAGCAAACACCATTATGCTCTCCGTTCTCACAGATGTTGTCATTCCATGAACCAAAGCTGTATCCATACTTCACGTTGTCTTCAACACAGAACCATGAGTTCTCATATCCGGACTTCAGGAATTCTTTGAAGCGCCTGAAGACTCTGTCGGATTTCAAGTGATCAAGCATGATCTCCTCCGTCTCGAGATCAAAGTTCTCGTCTTCCACGACAGGGAAACCATCAGCAAGTAATATCATGCTATTCGAAGGGCCGGCCACAGGTGTGTCCCTGGTGGTGTTGCGGCGGCAGCCCTGATCGAGGACCGGCGTTTTTGGCTTGATGGCAGTGTGGCAATGTTTTGCCCATACTCGTTAGATTTGTTCTCGACAGGAGAGCACGGCGTTGAGGGGACTATATCACCTAGGTCACCGGCCTCATCAAAGCTTTCGTCTATAGTGACAGGGGATTCTCCTGCGTACCGATCTTCGCTTGCGTGAGTGGCCTTATTCTGCGACCGCAGAGAGACTTCAAGCTCACCACATGGCTCTTGAGCCTCTTTGAGAGCGACCTTAGTCTCGTCCAGGTTCTGATAAGCGTTCTTGTTGTCGTTGCGTAAAAGATCAATCTCTAAGCTCTTTCGAGCATTCTCAGATCGTTCTCTGGCTAGAGCCCTCTTCTGCTTTCGGAATTCCTGTCGCAGTCGGCTCGTTTCATAAAGCGCTGAAACGTTTTCATTCTCAAGCTGTCGCTTGGTGCGTTCGAGACGCGTGCCTTCCCTTCCCTTGACATCGCTACTCCTTTTGATGGGGCTTCTGTGTTTGAGCGCCTTTCGTGTCGGAATGACGGGCTGTTGAAGATGCTTCTGGTGACTGAGTTAGCTATGACACTGCGCATACTTCTTCCACTGGCTTACCGGTACTTTGGTGCCTCGGGACTTCATCTTGTGATTGGGTGTTTTCTTCGACTTTGTCTTCAAACCCTTCAGGTATTTGGCGTTCTTGTCGAGTTGCTGCTTCATCTCCTTGAACTGCTTGCTATCCGGAAAGTCACCGAGCCTCTTCTACAGGCGATGCATCATAACCTCAAAGTGAGATTGATCATTTCCCTCGGAGGCATATCTGCGAAGCTTCTCATCCAGCAGCCGCTTGGAGTGATAGGTGTCTGTCGCATTCTGAGCGGACTCGGTGACCCTTCTGAGTTCTTGGATGGCAGGTTCGAGAGGGGTTCTGTTTGTGCGCAAAAAAGAGCCGCGCACTAATTCGAGAACATTTCGCATTTCTGTGCCCAGTTGCTGGTCCATTGTTGTTGTGTTGAGATGTCTCCTATCACAGGCGCTTGTCTGTTGTTTACTTTCTCGGAGCTGAGAGCCAGTCGCATGGTGAGGATACCAGCAGGTCACGTGACAACCTCCAGAGCAGACAGACATTGTTGAGCCTTGGCTCACAGACTTGAATCTGTCGCTCGCGGTATCCAATTGCTTCATAATTATTTTTGTGAAATGGTTTATGTCATTTCCTTCGACTTACACAAGACTTCAGTGATGTCCTCATGCATGGCGTCCTCGGGCAAATGTCACACAGACTGGTCTCTTAATCCACGTTGCCAACCCAGAGAATCTCAACCCCAAAGAGGTCGTCATAAACAACGGCCAAGTCGCCGATGTAGTTGAGGCTCTTGGTCTGACATGACGCCTTGTTGGATTTATCTACATCACATTCATAGATTCTACTTCACCATCCAATGCAAGTATTCCACCTTCACTCATTTCGGAATCTATCAAAACGTGGACTGCGAAAACTTCTAACTATCCAAGGCCTATACAATACTGGTATTACATGGGCTATCCGAGTAAGCGACGACCATAAGTATTCAACCACACTCAAACTCAACCCCCCCCATGCCATTTTGAAAGGCCCTACACTCATTCCTTACAGTCTGTACACCAGCGACGAACAATATATTTACGCATACCAGTGAAGAGCTCACTCATTTCTGAGCTTCATCGGGATTCCGGTGAGACTTGTGAACACGACGTGAAGGGTCAGTGGCCCCGTGCGTGCATCTTGAAAGCTTCTGTCCCCCCCTGCACATCCTGGTTCCAGTCTGCCCAGAGCCTAGCGGGGATCCAGTTCCAGTCAGAGATCTCGGTTCTAGTCCTCTGTGAGACTCGAGATGCTGTGGTATAGAAGCCGAGGAAACGCCTGTCTTTCTCCTTCTCGGCGATGTATACCCAATCGACCAGATTCAGAACATCGGCCGTGCAATCGAGCCGTTCTCCAGATGCAAAGTCTTTTATGTGCCAAACGCCGCCACGTTTCATCGTGACTATCGCGACCTGGTTTGAGTACACCTTCATGAAGTCCTGACACAGCTGGTCGTACTCATCTTCCATGATCACGAAGTCTCTGAGGAAGAAGCCATCGACAGACGGCATTGCAACACCTTCACGGGCTGCAAAAGCGGATATGTTCTGCCTATAACTCATCCAAGTTAACCTGGCGAGCGTAGAGGCTGTGATGTGGCCATCTGTGATATGTGAAGCAGTGCTATCGGGACAAAACCCCTGAAGCGTGCTTCGCCCATAGAGCCTCCATCAAGCCCAGCTTGGACCACAGCGTACCGTACTGAGCAACAGCGGCGGTACTGCTGAAGCCGGTAAGGCTGCCAACCTCCCGGCTGACATTTCCGTCGTTGTTTCGCCAGTCGACTTGGATGAGTCGCTTCATACCGATCCAGAGAGCCGCAAGCAGATGCATCTTGAGCTGACTGAGCTTTGGCGTAGATTCGAGTGCCGTGGCATATGCGGCCTTGCCAATGTACCTTGTGACCTGGTTGAGGTCGTGGAAGAACCTCTCACGGTTGGCAGGGATGGCTGTACCAAATGTATAATTGAGCCCGATGAGGCCTTGGAGCTGCAAGCGTTGCTGGGCTCGATCGAGAGCAGAGTTGATATGATAATGATCAATACTATCCCCGTCGGCTGTGGCAGAAGGAGCTGTGTTGGGAGGGAGAGCAATGTCACTAGCCATCGCGTTTTCGACATTCAAGACATGGCTAAGAATGTCGAACGTTTCATCAGGCCAGTTTCCTAGATCCGTCCATGCCGCCACAAATCCTTCAATCTGCTCACAGGCAAACCTCATGCGACGAGGGAAATCGACGTCGGGGGACGTAGAGTAATCATAGGGTGCATAGAACCGTACCAACGTGTCATCGATATGCAACCACGATGCGGCGGATATCTGGGCTTCACGCTCTCGCTTCGACAGCACCAGTGTGGCTTCAACCTCGTGACCAGTCTGCCGATCCAAGATGCGTCGTTTCCGTACAAGACTCCCCACTATGTGTACATTTCCAGAAAACTCGAGTTTGAAGTCGATCTCAAAGGTCTCGGGAAAGGAAACCAGCATATCCTCATTGCTGGACTGGATGATGCTTAGAATCCCATTATGGATCACTTGGACCTGTCTCAAGGTTTGGATGAACGGGTCTCTGCGCCATTCATCAGGCATAAGATCCCCACCGCAGAACGTGATGATGGTATTCTTCCGGCCTCCGCCATGTTCATCGATCCACTCCCTGATCTTGCGCAGTGCTATCTTCATGTTCGCCGAATCAACATGCTCGGGGGCGTATTTGTCTTACCGAGTGAAGACGCTGGAACAGTTTCGAGATGAATGGGTGAATGGGCTCAGGCGACATGGTCATCAGCCTCACCGTGGTGCTCGGGTTCTGCTGGTCGTCGTTGAATGTTTTGGTCAAGATGGTCGCAGCATTCAGTGCCAGGACAAATTCCGCACTGAAGTTAGGGTCCACATCCATCATGAACGTTGTGAAGGATCTGCAGAAGTTCTGGGAAGCTTGGTTCCAGAAATTCTGGTCTCGAAAGCTCTTGAGAAGAGTGAAAAGCTCGCTGTAAGTATGGACCACCACATCCGATCTGACCTGGTCTCCAGTACTTATAGCTTCCCGTACGGTTGTGTCGACTCTAGGCATCAGGCTCTTGTCCATCATTGCCTTTTTGCTTTCCGCGACGACAACAACGAGCTTGGCGTCAAATTCAAGTCTCCATTCAAACAACTCGGAGGGGATCTCGATGATGTTTCCCTCGGCGGCCCCGAACTCGATGTGGGCGAAGATGCTCTTATTCGTAGGATCTTCGAGGAAATCATTAAGATCGACGATAGGATGGTACAAGTCCCAGTCCATCTTGTTTACGGGCGCGGGTAGAGGAATGGGGATGAGTACTGATATTGCGGTCTAGTTGGCGCCAGACTTGGTGGGAGCATGGCTGGGTATTATACATCTTTGGAAAGCCGGTACTAGTAAAACAAAGAAACTTGAACAATTTGCAGACCAGATTTACCAAGGCCGAGCCCCGACGATCCGCCAGACCGTATCTCTTTGCGATTCAGTATAGTGTTGATGTGAGATGCTGCAAGTGGCGATGGGACGCCTCCAGAACACTCATCGTTCATGATTCCACGAGTATGAACCTAAACCTTTTGAACAGTTCAGTGACCTGAATAAACTCAGTCATGTCAGAATGGGAATGGAATATTGGCTGGTGGCACATCGTCCAGATAATACCATGTCCTGATGTATGAGATATCAGCACTTAAGAGTCTAGGTACTGCGCAGCGAGGCGATAGACGCATCGGCGTTCTGAGTAGTATTCGAGAGGCGAGAGAACTGAGCAGACAGTTCCTCCCTGTTGGTTTTAGCGTCTTGGGATCCGCAGAAAGCGATTTCTAGCTATGATGCTTGTCTGAGAAAGTGAGCGCACAGGCCTATACACGGACATCGAGTTCTCTCAGGGGGAGACAATGATCGATCAAACCAAAGGCCAAGCAGACAACTGCAGTCTTTCGTATGATATCAGGATCTCAGACGTGTGAAAGTATGAAATGGGAATACAAGGATCTCACATACTCATCATGTTTGTCAATCTTGTCATGCGTATTGATGCTGAGCAACAAACATACGCCATCAGCCTTTCTTTCTTTTTTCTGTGAGTTCCATGTCAAGAGCTCGACATCCATTTGCTTTGTTGAGCCCAGACAGGTCTATCAATCGGACTCCAATCAAACACTTTCGCCATCCCGGTGAACAAGTGGCTGTGGAAACAGTTGCAGCGTAAACTATGTCCCATATGTCAGTGCCCTTCCAAGTTGAAACTATCATGGACGGCCAAGACGGACTACGGGGATCCTCAGTACCACTTTGGCTGGTAACAGCCGCCGACTTTGGTTGTAAAAAAGCTCATTTGTGGAATTGGTTTGCGCTGCATTCTTAGCAAACCGCCAGAGCCTGGTAAAGCCGCCTCGCCTCACAAGCGGGCCTCTCTTCAGATTTCCTTTCACAATCTCACCAACACCCTCCCTAAATCTCACAACAGCACACACAGGCAGATCGAACACAATCACTGAGAAAACGGAAAAGAATGGATAAAAGTCATTCGCCGCCAGGCGAAAGCTCACAGGACGTGGGGTCGCCTGTGACTCCCCAGAACCAGCACACTCAGGCGGAGGTGGGAGAAGGAAGCCAGCTTCATCCCATCAATCTTGTGGACGATAGTGTTCCTACTCCGGATCGATCCCAGGCATCTCCCATACGTAGAGGCAGAGGGAGAGACCTCGAGGGTCCAAGAACAAAAGGACTATCGCCGCAGAGAATGCTACCCGTCAACCACAGAGGCGATTTCCATCGCCAGCGCCAGCCTTGGGTGATGAAAGAGATAGCCACCAAAGTTGGATGGGTGATGCGCATGTTCCCAGCAAGTATGGGGACTCTCCAAACCGAGCTATCGACACATCGCGGCTCGGCCGTGAGAATGATCTGGCATCGCCCGACCCATATGAGAGTCAAGCTGTCGCGGACTTCATCAAGAGTTATCGAAACTCAGTCCATCTTGCCAGAGAGGAGAACAGGCAATTCGCTACCATCAGCAGGGAAAGAATCAGGGAAGAAGAGCAGTATGAGCTCGCGAAACTCATCGACTCTCACACCTGGAGCCAGTCTCAGGAAGATGAGCTGGACGCCTCTTGGGAGGGCGGTTTAGTCAAAGCTGCAATACTTCGCTTGCCCGATCGCGGTACTTATATTTCATCCGTCTTCGAGATCTCCTTTCATTCTCTGCAACATGGATCCTCTGTCCCTGCTATCAATGTATCACGAGTTCGAGTTCGACAATAGTGGTAGCGAAAGCTTAATGCATGATGGGGAAATGAAGCGAAGCCTCTTGTGGACCTCCCATTTCTGCGACAAGCTCAAGAGAATCTTGACACATCCTTTGTTCCAGGAGACAAACGGGTACCGATTCCTCCCTATCATTACTAGGTGGACAGTCATCTGCCGGGCAGACGATGCCAGAGGGTTCTCTGCTGAAGAGGCCCGCGTCTTGAGCCACCTCGGCTGTGGTAACTTCCCAGTCCCTCCAGTACTAGAGTGCTTTCGCTTACATCAGGAACGATCGAAGACTGCTGGTCTCATTACGACATCTCACGCCAAGCTTCTGGCATTGATAGCTGATCAGGCTGGGTTGCGCGCCGCACCGCTACCAGCTGAACTTAGGCTGGTTCGTACTGGAGACCTGGATGTCGTAATCGACGCCTTGGACCATCTGAATGACTGTGGAGTGAGTATCTCTTGCGATGTCCATCATCTACAATATTGCGCGAGTCAGATCTCGAGAGGTCTCCCCTCAGGGCTGGAGGAGCTATTGGAGGAATACAAGTGGGTTTGTATGAAGCTTGAGAGGAGCAAGCTCTGCAATGCTGCAGTAAACCTGCCTGCCACCCAAAGCGATATGCTGCATCGTCGGGATGGTGGACGCGAAGTGCCAATCAATACCGTCTTTCTTCCGAACAATGCAGTCTTGAGTTTGAGTGGCTTTCCTAGAAATCCTCACCAAGGGAAACATTTCAAAGCAGAGAGCAGTCCCATCCGTCGGTCATTCGACCCCGACGCTGGCAATTTGGCCCAGAACATAGCTTATCATAGGGACCAGCTCAATCCATTCCAGGCGTTCCTCACGAGCCAGCCTGACAGAGCCAAGGGGAACCTCCGAAACCCCTTCGCCAAACAGCCTGACCCAGGTCCTGAACAAGAGCCACAGATGGATGGTTCTGGAGACGGGGAAACTATATCAATCAAGTTATCTGACGAAGAGATGGTGGAGGAACAACTCGAAGACGCCCCCGACGTTCCTGAGGCTGCAGATGGTCATCCACCAAAGAGGAGCCAAGTCCGATACCACGATCGCCAGCGTAGGTTCCAGACCAAGAAGCAGAGACGGCGGCGTCGTGGGGGTTATGGCTCATCTCGTTTATATGCACCACAAGGACAGGGCGCAAATAACTGGGCAGCTGGATCTGGTTATGGCTATGGCTATGGAAGGGGATGAAAGCTAAACCTGTCAGATGATTTGCTTTCAAACACAGTGATAAGTTCCAGGGTCCAAAAACGAAACCAGTATGAAATGTCTCTTTCCGTCTGCAGTTTTACTTCGTCTGGAGTGCTACCGCGAGCTGCATCTTAGGTGCCTAGCTCTGCACCAGTGATGAAGCTAGTTCTTTGAACTTTTCTTTCTTGGACCATTGCCTTGTTGTCAATTATTCCTTTTTCCCTTCTGATTTAAGGATCACTCGGTATATTTGCCATCAAGGCAATGGCGATCAGGGATCCATAGAGTGTCAGATAACAATCACGAAAGTGACTAACATATTCTGGTAACTAGCTTCTTGTCATGATCCAGGTAGCTTTGTCTTTGACGGCACAAGTCGAGAAGTGATCAATATTGGCACAACAGGGGAGTTTTATTCCTAGCAAGAGTTCCTCCAGCCCATGGTACTTCGCTGTTTCATGATCATTGACAACTTCCAGTACAATGTATGCCATTTCGCCTCGTATAATACTTCATATACTCGCTCGTAGCCTGTGCGTTTTCCAACTTAACGTCTGGGCAGATACATGATGCTAGACATGATGGAGAGATGAGGACGCACTGTCTAGCGTTGGGCTATCAATCTTTAGTATGCAACAGAATCAATGACACAACGTAGAAGCAGACTCACAGCGAACGACCTCAATCTTGTCACCATTCAGGTTCATGGAGAAGCTCCTCCCGAGCCCAGAGCGACCTGCGAAAGAGTCCCAGCTGATGCTGTCAACCCGGCTGGCGTCGCCCTTTGCGCCAATGCTGAACATGATGCCTCCGACAGGAGCACCGGGGTTCATCGCCTTGACGTGGCGGTAGGCTTTGAGGAGAGCCTCCTCATCATCGACATTGAAGGAGATGGCCTTGGCGACGGAGGGCACTTTGCTGTAGACGTTGCACTGAGTGCCACCTCCATAGCTGTTACTGACGACACGAAGGTCGGGGGCCTTCTTGCTGTTGCGAACCACAGCCTGGAGAACCATGCGGTCGACTCGCTTCAGAGGCTGCTTCTGCCTCGGGAAAGGTTGGGTCTGTGGGGACCGGAACACCCGGGCGGGCTTGATATCCTGAGCAGGTTTGAAGTCTTCTGCAGGCTGGGGCTCTTGGGCTCTCGGGTTCTCTGCCACGGCAGGGATCGGAGGATTCCCAAAAAGGACTTCTCGAGAGAGCTTCTCAGTAGTCTCAGCACCGTATGGAGGAGGCGGGGCAGCGGGGGCCACGTGCTGGCCGCGGGTCGACTCAGGAGGAGGGATGATCACATCACAAGGGTCCTCAGGAGAGCCGAAGGATGGAGGTCCCCAGGCGCGTGGTTGCATACCGAAAGGCGGGTTGTCAAAGCGAGAGGAGGCAGGACCTGGGTAATAGTTACTTTGGCTAGTAAAGCCGGGAGAGATCCAAGTTCCGTAGGGATTGGATCGGAAGTTGCCCTGACGAGGAGGAGGAGCAGACCTGGGCATCGCGATGGAAAGGCACCTGTTGTGGTGCAGGTGAGGATCAAGGTGGATGAGGAGGAATGCAGAAGCACCGTGCTTGGTGGGGAACGGAGGTGAAGATGAAAGGTGGATGAAATTTGGGTGATGCGGGCGGCAAATGGCAAATGGCAAATGGCAAATGGCAAATGGCAAATGGCAAATGGCAAACGGCTCAGCAAACGGAAGGCGCCAAACCTATGCTTCTGCACCTGCCCGCTACCTAAGGGTACCTACCGTAGTTTGCCAAACTCCACTGTCACCTCAGTCACCAAAATATTGACAGATCTCACCATAGACACATCTTGTACTCTTCAAAATGTCTCTCCTCCTATTCTCAACCACCAACATAGTCCTTGATATCAGCTTTCAACACGACAATGTCCTCGCCTACAAACTGTAGCTGGTTCGACTCCCTTTCCGAAGGCGTCACAGCGTTCACAGAAGAGCTCAACAAGCACAAGCCAGTCCCTCATCTCGACTATGTGCCTCCTATAGCAGCTGTGAGGGTCAGAACCTTCTCGGAGCCGTGGCCGGGCGATAACCCCACGAGATCTCGGAGAACAGAGTATGTCAATGCCTATCTCGCTTGGGCACGACACGACGACCCAGTCTTGCAGAAAGCAGTGCGAAGTCAAGCCCAGGCGAGAATTATGAGGGCTCTCCCGATGATCCAAGCAAAAGATTGGACTGAGGCGGAGACTGATCACTTACATTATCTCATCGACGAAGAATATTGGCATCTCTGGCGTGAGTCCTCCGACCACTCTTTCATGAATCTCAACTCCCTGCTGACTGTCGTATCCGTTCAGTTGAAGACGTTGAGCCCAAGCCTTTGTGGCCTTGGACACACCCCGAGCCCGTATTCTTTATCTTCAATAAAAGCTCCCGCTGCTTCATCCACCGTCCCCTCCAAACGCCCCCGAGAGTTCGAGATAGTGAGCCTTTAGAGCTGCCGTCTCGCTACGAACTAACAGTCAAGACTAATAGCGGCACTCACGATGTAGAGCCAAATCCCCCTGCGACAGGTCGCGGTCTTTCTCGAGCGCTGCAGTGGCTGGCAAGTTTTGGTCTAGGCTTGTGATGAAGTTGTTATATATTTCGATAGAACTTACAGAGGCATGACCTATCTTGGATGGCATCTCTTGTCATCATTGATGTGTGTTATGCCCGCGCGGTCAATTGGGTAGCTATTTCTGGACTTGTCAGTCAGAAGAGTTACGGCAAGCTTGGTTCTTCTCCAGAAACTAGCATCTGACAGATTCCAGTAAAGATATTTCTCTCATTTATCACCCATTTATATATGAGATTTTGCGACGGCTTTGTTCAACATCAATAGCTTCAAGTTCAACAAGTGAGGTCAATTAGCTTCCGGCATAGTGGGGTTCAGGTCCGGTGTCTGTCGGTGCGGTAGATCCACAATTTCGGGACTCCACCGCCTGCCTAGCTACCCTTCCCTGCCTTCCCTGCCTTCCCTGCCTTCCCTGCCTTCCCTGCCTTCCCTGCCTTCCCTGCCTTCCCTGCCTTCGCTCCTACGACAGCAACAAGGTGAAGTTTATTGAAAGTGGCATACCCACGCTGTCCCCAACATGACAAAGGCACCTTTGCACTTCAAGCAGGAGTGACCACATCAGGATTGAAGATCTGAAGCCTCCTATGAGACCCAACACTGACCGCCTTGACCAAGAAGTTGCATTTGTCACTTCCGAGCTTGCATCCACCTTTGGCCAAACGCTGCTCCGTGCAGGCATTGGGCCCCTTTTCGCAGACTTCGTGGAAACAATAGTAGCGACCGGCCCTCCCTTGATGGATGAAGCCAAGCAGGTTCTTCCCTTCGTTCGTTCTCTCTGAGAGAGCCCGTCGAAACTGAGCAATCACCGGGACGGTGAGGTGCTCGTCTACCCTAAGTCGCTCGCGTATGACATCTTCAATCTCGCATGATTCAGATTCGTGCACTGCCGGCTCAAGCTTTGGAGCCTGGGCAGTGGTCGTGATAGAAGAGGGGGTGGTCGCGGCTGCGTTTGCGTCCAACGGTCCGGCGTGGTGATCAGACTTTTCTTGCTTCACTTTTGTGGACTTCGAGGACCTTCGTTTCTTTTCTTTTCTCTGGCCATGGCGTTGCACGATCTCATTGACTAGCCTCTTGTTGTAGGTCTTCAATTGCCGTATAGTTTCGGTCTGATGGGCTACTTGTTCCTTGAGAGCGAGTACCGTGGATCCTGAACATGTAACAGAATCGACCTTGTCTTGGATCTCATTGATGATTGTGCCAGTGGCAAACGAAAGTTGGGCGCGCATATCGGCGACTTCTTCCTGCAGGCCGTAGTTGCTGTCTTGGAGCGCACGGATGCGCTGGGCCGATTCCTCTTGCGCGTCAAGAAGTTGGAGACTGGTCCTCTGTGCACGAATGAGATCTCGTCGAAGCTCTGCATTTTCGGCCATTACGGTAACAGTTTGACGAGAGTCCTGCTCCTATGCGGGACTTCGATCGTTGGCGTGAAAGCGCGATCGAGCTTCATCATTCCTTTCGGGAACATCTACGTGCTGGCCCCATTCTATGGGTAATAATGAGCAACCAAAGTAAGTACAAAGCAGGTAAACACTTACGAGGAGCTACGTTGTCATTGCCGTAGCTGGAGTATTGTGATCCATCGTGACCCAGGTTGCCATCCCCTTCTCTGTTGCGAGACTGCGAAGACATGGTGAGTGTTGTAGGAAAGTCACTTTTCGCGTGGTCGTGTAGAGGAGAAGTGGCATTTGAGCGAGGTGCCAACACAGGTGGTAGCAAGTTCAAATTTCGGCTGCAAAAGACCTTGCGTTGGAAAACCCCAAAGGCAAGAGAACAGCTTTTGGCCCTCGACGCACTGTAACCTGGACTTTAATTCCATCCATCCTATAATCAACTATTGGATGGTAACATTTCTTTCGCGAACTCATCTATTTGAACCCCTTTCATCATCAGACCCATCATTTACAAACCCCTACGTACCAGAGTCCCTCGACCAGAACCTACCAAAGAAAGCTCTCCTACCCACCAACAGTCAATCGCTATAACTGCAGATTTAGCAATGTCTCGGGACAAGCGTATGGATATAAGACAAGCGGTCTTGACCTACTGCTGATTCAAAACAGATGCCTACTATTAGATTAAGAAGGATAAAGAAGAAGCACTGTACAATAGTCATCTCAACCCCTTGGAACAAGTACCCAACTAAATCACAAGTGATCCAAACGATGACTGCCCTGCCGACAACTATCCCAGCGATGATGATCGTACCGATGAGGTTCCTACCGACGATGAAGATGGCGTTTCTGTCGATGGAGATAAAGGTACCACAACACTTGAGCCACCTTCTCCAGAGAATGACGACAGTCAACTAACCTGCCACTCTTTGTAACAGAGGCCATCAAGGAATAACCCCCCCACAGAGAGCGACGCTGTAAATTGCTGGGTTGTGGCAGCAATTCGCCTGAGCTGAGAAACCGGCAAGTTCTGGGACGACCTCAAAGCCCAGCCTCAGCCACCGAGAAAGCAAGATCAGCCCATGGTTTCGAAGCTCAGGGTACTGGACAAAGGCGGATAAATAAAGGCTGGGAACAGTTGGTCTGGATCTATAGAGGAAGAAAAGAGAGTCGAGCTCTACAACTGGCACTATGCAATTGGGCTTCATCGCGCATGGAGGAAGACAAATTTCAGGAGGGGTTGGAGAGACTTTGGAGTATTCCTACAGCGACTTATCACACAGCGAATAGCCATTGGACTTTTTATACAACATAAGAGTTTCATGTCGTGAAGAGTGTTTTTGACAAATCTAAGCCTTTCTTGTTATCTTGTCGTGACCTGGTTCGGTCCCCTCAAGGATGAACAGAAGCCTCGAGAAGATGCGTCACTAAAGAGATTCTTCCGGGACCAACCGCCATTTATATTCTTGACATTTTCACAGTCGAATCTCTATTTCCCTCAGCAAAACCCCGACCATGGGAGATTTATGAGTGAGTACATTGTCCTCGACCTTTTGTGCAAGGTAGATGGCTGAGACGGAATCTCAGGGTGAAGACTACGAGAAGCACAAGTGAGCTGAAATGGTAGAATTGTAGCTACTATTTTGTGATATCTCGAGTTGCCTTGCTGTCCTCGTTACCCTAACGATTGTTGTACCCGAATGAACCTCCGTCGCTCGCTAGCCGCGGCGCTGAGCGGACTGGACGAATTTGTTACTTCGGGGAATTTTTGAGGCCCTCGAATGATCTGGAAACTGATGTTACCCTGACCGCTTTGCTGCTGCAAGATAAGGAACTCGCAATCGGAGCCATTGTGTGGGCAAACAGGAAAGACTTGAGTCTCGGTAGAGAGCTTGCCTTTCTCACACACCTCTCGAAGGCAATGCCACCCATGTTTGTTTTTGGAGTTTACAAACTCTTCTAGATTTTGTCTTCTTTTTCCGTGCCATACTGCTGTCCTTGTTGCATATACAATGCACAGGTCTTCGATGAAGGGGTTCGAGTGCGCTGTTAATGGTAATGGAGCAACGGGTTGTCAGGTTGTTGTACCGTTTGCACACTTTGAGGAATTGCATTGCTGGGTTTTCTTCTTCGTTTCTGTCGGTGTCTGAATCCGTGCGGCGTCGCTTTCGACTGAACTCCCCTTGCTTGAGAAGTACAGAGTCGCGAAGTTCTCCTGCTTTCTGATGAAGCTCGCTGCCGTGTCGTTTCGCTTCCTGGAGAATCCCTTGCAGTTTCTCCAAGTCCTGTGGGCTCATTGTCACGCTGGCGCCTGGAGGGGCTTCATTGCTAGCGTTACCAGCCAGTGTTTTTCGACATCGAAGCACGGCCATGTCTTGCCGCAGCTGGTTATTCTCTTTCTTGAGCTCCGCAATCTGGGCCACAACGAAATCTTGTGTCGCTTTCAGCCCGGTGATGGTGTGTCCGGCCTCATGCAAGCATTGGCGAAGGGACTCCTGTTCGAATATTGGTCAAAGACTCCGTAGGCCTGGAGCTTTGGTATACTGACAACTGTCTCATCGTTCGCAGCCTGTCCAGAGCCTGCGTTGGCGCTGACAGCAGCTGGCAGCGACGACATCCTTTCTTCTGGCGGAGTTGAAAGGGAAGTTTCTGAATGTCTATAAACGATGAAATGAGGAGGTGAGGAGGTGAGGAGAAAAAATGAAGAAAGAAAAAAGAAATGGAGCGCGCCATCTGTGATTCAGTGCCCAGGAAGAGTCAGTGGGAGTGGCACTGACTGACAGTTCTCCAACATCGTTGCTTTTAGAGGTAAGCACTGCAAGCCTGGAAATGCCTCTCACCAGGCCACAGGTGCTTCGCATTGTCACTCGCCCTTCAGTGTTCATGTTATTCATCCCCACATGTTTAATCATTGTGTCTCATCCTCCAAAACGCCTACACAATGTCCAGTAATGAGAACGCCAACAAAGCTGCGAGGAGCAGTGGTTTTGAAAAGTTATGTACAGTTGAAGGTCAGGACCATCGATATTTCTCTGGAGCTGACGAACAAACAGGCGAATTTTGACGAGACCTCCTTTTCTGAGCGGTCCAGACGCGACCTTCGAGAGCTGTTCACCATGATCGCACGTCTACAGGCAGAAAACACTGCTCTCCGCGCCACCGCTCATCTCGAACACATCGCTGATAGACTTGGAAGACAAGTCGAAAAGTTGGAGCCTTCCCAGCCCGAACAAGCACGAGGCAATCCCCTTTCTCGCCGACTTCAGCGCCTCGCCTCGGCCGCCATCGACTTGCCGCTTGATCTCAAAAATGACGACCTTAGCATAAACGACCTTGCACTCCTATGCACTGTTCTAGAGGATGAAAGACGACGAGCTGCACTGCTAAGCTTTACTGGAGACTCAGTCACGTTTCTCGAGTTGTCATTACGGCCGGATACGTCTGACCATGTCGCGTTCTCTTGTGAGGCCTGGGTTCTGGCACCTTGGCATCCGCTTTCTCCTCGTTCTCGGAGCCTGCCAGGCTCTTCCTTTTTATACCAGCGCTTGTCGTATGACTGACAGAACCACCAGTTGTACCCGTCCCTGAGCTTGCCAAAGCATGTTTGCTCGTTGCTGTATCCTCCTGGGCATCATCCAGCGACCTGGTCGCACCGGACGCCGTATCTGCTCGAGAGCTTTCTACCACTGATTGGAACCTAACGAGGCCTCGGGAGGCTGAACGATTGGCACCAAGGCGACATGATTCATATCACATTGGGCCTTGAGGGGTCTCCAATGTAAAAGCAGAGTTATTCTAATGATAGTCGCAGAAATTCCGGGCTAAAGTTTGCTTAGGTATTTCTACAGAGATTTGACTTGTAAAGGGATCTTTGCTTCACCGACCATAAGTTCACTTCCTAACCAAGGTTGGGAAATGAGACTATTTCCTGGAAGCACCTACTTCCCTTCCCAACGGTACAACGTACGCGCGCAGTGGGCTCAAGCTCGGATCTAACAAAGAGCAGCCGGTGAATGATAAATTGGATGTACTCATCCGTGAAAGGCGCTTGGGAATGTGATCAGGATGACCACAGCAAGACAGACAGATCAAGGAGATATAATCTGTCGGTGGCCCACCACGAATGGCCTGGTCAAACATGACAAATGCTTGCAGACAATCCTTTCGCCATGTCCCCTTTCGCGAATATTCTTCTCTGTCTCCAGCTGCGAAATAATGTGAATGATCGGTCTACAAGAGCTCGCGCTGTGAGTCTTTCAATGTGTCTCTACTGCGGGTTTCCGCTCTCAAAAACCTTCGTATTGCATGTGCATGAAAGGCCAATACTTTCAAACCAAGGTGAGAGGCATGAAAGGAGACATATAGGTGAGTTCATCCGGCAGACATTGAAGAAAGGTTTCCATGTATAAATGCGGATCTTATTCTTCTTACAGAATCTGAACCACTCACTTCCATAATCACATACCACCAACCTACGTCCTAGGCGCTCACTTAAAGACACTCATCATTCCCATTCTACTACACGTCAAAATGATCAAGCGCCGCTTGTCCAAAGCGCAGCTACTGACACGAGAGAGAGACCAGTAATGACAAGCCTACCAACCTTGACGAGCATTCCATCTCTGTAGGAGCCGATACAGACAACGGCGCAGAGGAACCGTGCGATGATTCTGATATAGAGGAAAGCTTGAAAAGCCCATGTCCAGAGGATTAACAAGAAATGTCCGATTACATTAATGAACTCGAGGAACGTCTAAAGTCGAAGGCCTTTATGATGAAGCATTGGAGAGATAAGGCCATGCGTCTTTTGGAGAAGGTGAAAGTCTTGGAGGCTAAATTGGAAGATTCCAGCAAAGAACCTACCAGAGCCTAAAGGTCAGACTCTTGCAAAAGTTTCTGGATCTATTTCCAGTTGGGAGAAGAGTCACTCGAGGAAAGGAAGGATAAGGATGGTGATAATGTGGTCCTTGGTCAAGGAGTTAGGAATTTTGCTAAGGATGGGAGGTTTCTGGTGTTTACGGTTTTACAATATGGTTTCTATAAAGAAATCTCTTATATATCTTAGGAAACTGGTAGTTTTGTTTTATTAAGGAAAGATTGCTTATATTCTCTATTTTATAT
>VYWZ01002977.1:0-10621 GCA_008711595.1 Fusarium xyrophilum
ACCCCAGGAAGAGACGCCTTTTTTTCCTAGGCAATTCCTGTCCCATTCCTGACTTCTTCTTTCTTCAGCTGCATCATTTCCTCTTTTACCCTGTTCACAGCGGGGTGTTATAGCTTCATCTCTTCACCTTCACAGTCCTCAACTCTTCTATAACCAACTACATACCTTCTCACTCCGCATTCGTGATACTTCCTGTTCACGAGAGTCATTGATCGCTCTTGAGTACCATCTCAAGTTATCAACTAAGGGTGGTTATAAACATCAAAATGCCTGCTTCCGTGGGTAACCCCCAGACCCTCTACGATAAGGTGTTCTCGGCACACATCGTCGACGAAAAGCTCGATGGCACAATTCTTCTCTACATCGGTACGTCTATGCGCGTTCAATCTTGCTTATGGGCGGTGAACTGACAAAGTTGGCCAAAAGACCGGCACTTGGTCCACGAGGTGACATCGCCAGTAAGTTTAACTTCTCCAAAGCATCGACGTCATGTTCCGAATATCCGCTAACCAATTACCAACAGCAAGCCTTCGAGGGTCTCGAAAACGCAGGCCGCAAAGTCCGAAGACCTGATTGCACTCTTGCAACCACTGATCACGTATGCATTGCCAATCAACTGAAAGCTACCGTAAATGGTGGTCAACAGAGCATTTGCTAACCATGGACCCTGCAGAATGTCCCCACCACATCCCGCAAAGCCCTGAAGGACATTGCTTCATTCATCGAGGAGGACGATTCGCGAACACAGTGCGTCACTCTAGAAGAGAATGTCAAAAAGTTTGGTGTCACATATTTCGGACTGGGCGACAAACGACAAGGTATTGTCCACATTATTGGCCCCGAGCAGGGCTTCACCCTCCCCGGAACCACCGTCGTGTGCGGAGACAGCCATACCTCAACACACGGCGCCTTCGGTGCCCTCGCCTTTGGTATCGGTACCAGCGAGGTTGAGCATGTCTTGGCCACCCAATGTCTCATTACCAAGCGCAGCAAGAACATGAGGATACAGATTGATGGTGAGCTGGCCCCTGGCGTCAGTTCTAAGGATGTCGTTCTCCACGCCATCGGCAGGATCGGAACTGCAGGAGGTACTGGCGCCGTTATTGAGTTTTGCGGGTCTGTCATCCGTAACCTGAGCATGGAGGCTCGCATGTCCATCTGTAACATGTCCATCGAGGGGGGTGCCCGCGCTGGTATGGTTGCCCCTGATGAGATCACTTTTGAGTATCTCAAGGGACGGCCGCTGGCCCCCAAGTATGGCTCCGAGACTTGGAACCAGGCTGTTGCCTACTGGAAGTCTCTCCAGTCCGACCCTGGCGCCAAATACGACATTGATGTCTTTATTGACGCCAAGGATATCATTCCCACCATTACTTGGGGAACCAGCCCCGAGGATGTCGTTCCCATCACCGGATGTGTCCCTGATCCTGAGACCTTTGGCAGTGAGAGCAAGAAGGCTGCTGGCCGACGCATGCTTGAGTATATGGGCTTGACGGCTGGAACACCAATGGAGGACATTCCTGTCGACAAGGTGTTTATTGGATCGTGTACCAACGCCCGGATTGAGGACCTGAGAGCCGCTGCCAATGTTGTAAAGGGGCGTACGGTTGCCGATAACATCAAGCGCGCCATGGTTGTCCCTGGATCCGGTCTTGTGAAGGCACAGGCAGAGGAGGAGGGTCTTGACCAGATCTTTGTTGAGGCTGGTTTTGAGTGGAGAGAAGCTGGGTGTAGCATGTGTCTGGGCATGAACCCTGACATTCTGGCCCCCAAGGAACGATGTGCCAGTACATCCAACCGAAACTTTGAGGGTCGGCAGGGTGCTCTTAGCCGAACTCACCTCATGTCTCCTGTCATGGCAGCAGCTGCTGCTATTGTTGGTAAGCTTGCCGATGTTCGCAAGCTGTCACGCTACACCCATCAATCCGCCTTTAAGCCCCGTGAGCTCCCTGCGGAAGAACCACATGTGGATGAGCGAACCAGGGATCACTCTGAGGAGCGAGAGATGATCGGAGACCAGCCTCAGGACTCTCAGCCTCACACCAACACTCTGGCCAGCGCTGGGGGTGCCGCTTCTGGTCTGCCTAAGTTTACTATCTGGAAGGGTACCGCGGCTCCTCTGGACCGATCTAATGTTGACACCGACGCCATCATTCCTAAGCAGTTCCTCAAGACAATCAAGCGAACAGGTCTTGGTACCGCACTGTTTTACGAGCTTCGATATAAGGAGGATGGGTCTGAGAACCCCGACTTCATCTTGAATCAAGAGCCTTTCCGACAGGCCAAGACTCTGGTTGTCACTGGACCCAACTTCGGATGCGGCAGTTCTCGAGAGCACGCCCCTTGGGCCCTTCTCGACTTTGGCATCAAGTGCATCATTGCCCCCTCCTTCGCTGATATCTTCTTCAACAACACTTTCAAGAACGGCATGCTCCCCATTAGGATCGAGGACAAGGACAACCTCGAAGCCATCGCCGCTGAAGCTCGTGCCAACCGCGACATTGAGATCGATCTACCCAATCAGCTAATCAACAATGCTGACGGAGAGACCATATGCTCATTCGAGGTTGAGGAGTTCCGCAAGCACTGCCTGGTCAATGGTCTCGACGACATTGGCCTGACCATGCAGCAGGAGGACAAGATTGCCGAGTTCGAACGACGCATGACACAAAACACCCCATGGCTCGACGGCACAGGCTACCTGAAGCGCCCCGGGCAGGGTGGCAAGCTGGCCGCTAAGGCTGTGCCTGTTCCCAAAACAAATCGGGGCGAGGAGAAGGAGGAGCCCCTCGAGTGGTGATTCGGGCCGAGAGATGAGGGAATGAAGAAATCATTTAACGGCGGAGGGATCTGGGTTACTAGCATATGATGATTAGCGTGCGGTTTTTGTGGTTTCAAATATTTGCTGGGGTTGATGGACAAAAAGGATTGCTGGCTTTGCTCACACTGAATGCAGAAGCACTGAAAAGTTTGGAGTAGATGTCAACTCGTAGCTCCTGAGGAGATTTATGAATCAAAACGACCATAATTAACAGCAACAGATTGAAACGAAAACTCTTTCTTTACGATGTAAAACTTGATCCTTGAGAAAAACGATGTTTTAGTACAGCCGTGCTATCTGATTATTACCCAGGTAGATTGTGCTACGAGGTCAAGAAAGTAATATCAGTCTCCCTTTTTGATCTCGTCGCGAAGGATACCGATGTGCACCACGAAACCGGCCGAAGATTGCAGTTCTGCGGGCAGTACACTATCAGGAACTCTCCAGACATGGAATGAAGTTGAAAACGCCTTTAGCCAAGACTCGAATACTTCGTCACTTCGTAGTTGTTGGCCAATGACACAGACACACGGCCGCTTTTCTTCATCATTAGCAAAGGCCTCGTCAGAGAGTCTTAAACGGCATGCGTCCGCACACGCCTGAACGAAGGGGTCTACCAAAGCATAGTTATAAACACAGTCACAGGCGACAACGGCGTCGAAGCTATGAGTTTCATCAGAACCAGTAAGAGACGGAGTTACCTCGTCCGTCTCCCAATCAAGTGTTGCGAAGCGAATGTTCGGTTGTGCTGCACCATGCCCGTGCCCAATTCGTTTCTTCCTGCCTCGACCACTCGTCGGTGTAGGAGACCCCGAGCTTGACGCAGAAGATAGGTTCTCGTCAAGATTGCGCTGAACGAGACGCTGCACGTAGGACTGATCGGTGAGGACATAGCGTGCTACGCGTGGACCAAGGGCTAGGGCGCTCAGGGGGGAAATGCCACAGCCGAGTTCAAGTATGGAGGCATTCGAATGGATGGTACTGGCGAGAATGGGATTTGACGGGGAAGAGAGCCACGAGGCGAAGCTCGGGGCAATCTTCCATAATACTGTATTTCAAGTCAGCCTCTCCTCTTGACGAGTGAGTGTGGGAAGGAAAAAGCTACCAGCTCCTGTTGTTCCACCTGCGCGTGACGATGACAGAACAGTAGGAGATTGATGAATAGTGTAGTCCCGGTCAGCAACAGAAACATCGACGGAAGTAGCACGGGAGTCGACGAAGCCAAGATTCATGGAAGGGATAGGCTGCGAATACAGCATAAAAGTTTCTAGGCATTTTTAGTGAGACCTGCATGAGCGCAAGGATCTTCTTGTAAGCTGACCTTCTTCTGCGTCTTCGACTTCTGGCTCAAGATTCGCCAAGAAACTATGTACAAGATCCATTGTGAGGTATTGTCTGTTTTGAGGAGGCGTGCGTGGTAAGAGTTTTGCGTTATGTTGAAAAGAGCATTTTATTGAAAAGAGTTGGTCTAACATGGAGATACCGAGATGGTGTGAAAGCGCTTGATGTACCCTGTAGCCGAGTATGGAGAAGTTTAGTATAAATGGACCCCGCCTTACCAAATTATAGGTGAGTACAGAGTACCACGTATCAGGAACTTGAAAAGGAATCACCGAGACATGTCCCTCAGTCCCATGACATACTCGTAATCATAGCATCGGACCGTATAAAGCCATGGAAAAAAAGAGTTTGGGGCCGCTATGGCGTCTAAGCAGTCAAGTCTCAGAGCCCCCTTTTTAAACGCAAACAAAACATTCACAATCAACGAAAATACAGAGCCTGGCATAAAAACAGCAAGGCCATTTATTCTGCAGTCAGAGATCCCTCAAGTCGCGTCCTTGTAAAGCAAGAGGCCGTGCGCTTGGGTCAGTGCCAAACAGTGAAAGCAAAACGAAAAAGGTAAAAGCTCCTTACACTCCTGGCCAGTGTGGCACCCATGGATCCTTCTTTTCACTTGAACGTGTTTTTCTTTGATTTCATTTCGTTCCCTTTGTTCCTGGCTCGTATTTCCGTTCATGTCGTTGTTGGCGGGGTCTCGTTGCCCCTACACCAAACCATCGTAAAGAGATAGCGCTGAGACGATGGTCTCGTCCCGTTTGCTACCCTCCTTGAACTCCTCCATATCTAGACTTCCATTCTCGTCCTTGTCCATCATGCGGAAGATCTTCCTCACTCGCTTTTCGGGGGTATCTTCGTCTTCAGGTAATTTGACCATAGAACCGACCTATTGATGTTTAGTAAGGGTTCGTCCTTCCGCTCGCATTCCCAGGGTCCCATGGAAACATGACACTACAGAGATGGGCGCGAAGTCGGTACTCACCATCTTGTAGATAGCTTCGACAATCTTGAGCATCTCATCATAGCTAATCTTGCCATCGCCATCAATATCGTACAGCTGGAAGGCCCAGTCCAGCTTGTCCTCCATCTTGCCTCGGCTAGTAACACTTAGCGCGCAGATGAATTCTTTGAAATCGATAGTGCCGGACTTGTCGCTATCGAAGACGTTGAATACGTAATCGGCGAACGAGCTCGGATCTCCGAAGGGGAAGAATTGTCTGTAGATTTTCTGGAACTCCTCTTTGGTGAGTGTACCCGAGGGACAGTCCTTGAGGAAACCTAGCTCTGATATTAGACAAAACTGTAATCTCGTGAAGCGGTGCAGACTCCTGATGTAGATCGAGTGAGAGTCCGCGTCAGTATCAGTGCCAGAGACTTACCCTTGTACCATTGCTGAAGCTCCTTCTTATCGAAATGAGTCGACTTCTGCAGCTCGACAAGCTGATCTTGGGAAAGCTTTGACTGTCTGCACAGGCACAGCGAGGTCAGTATCGTTGTGATGTGGTCGATCCCTAAGTATAATGACGTCGGTCCCTAGCTTCCGCGGGGATCCGAGGTTGACAAATGCGCTTGCGACTGGCGAGGCGTGATTCCTGGCGCCAAGTGACGCAAAGGACACCGAGATATGGAGGCGACAGGACAAATAATACGATAGAGCGACGGCCCAAAAACAGGAGGAATATGTTGGAGACAAACTTACGATTTGCCCATGACGCCTCGGACTTTACGATGTTATCAACGGGGGGTTACAGAGAGCGCGAATTGCGCGACGGTCGATCAAGGACTTGGACGCCTGGGGCTATCTTTTGACTCGAAGGAAGTGAAGAGCTCTCGAAGCAAGGCGACGCAGTGAGGACGAGGATAAGGTCGGTTACTTTGAGAGTCGTTCACCAGTAAGAAACGTGGTAGATGATGATATCAGTGTCGGGGTCGATTGCGGGAGGATTGCGGGAGGATTGCGGGTGGAAGTAGGTTACGATGGGGCTGGAGAGAAGCGAGGCGCTTAGTGAGGGTAAGGCTATTAAGCTCTCAGGGTCGTGCGACAGTAATAGGCGAGGAGAAACGAGTCGCAGTCGTGAGGGGACACAAGAGACGTAGAGGCTCAGGGAAAAGTCGGTTCGAGCAGAGCAACAAGAGAAGAGAGATGCAGATGGAGATGGAGATGGAGATGAAGATGGAGATGAAGACGGAGATGGAATAAGTCGTAGGTAAGAAGTGGAGGCCGCTAGATACTGATGCAAGGTGTAACGCCAAGCAAGCAAGGCAGGGCAAAGAAGGAAGGAAGGGATATGGTGAGGGTGAGGCGGGAGACAGACAGTCCAGTCCGACGGGGTTAAAGGCGAATCAACATGGCAACAACTCCGCTGGAACAAAATCGCCGCCCAGCACCCTCCAGGGCATCATCATAGGGGTCTCAGTGCGGTGTTGGGCACTGGTAGCCTCCGTAGTTGGGGGACGAGTTAGTGGGGGCGGGGTTTCTGGATAGCGGGCATGGAGCCCAGCCCAGAACCCCGCTGTACTCCAAGTGGTCGGGTCCGTGATGCCATATATACAATTGGTAAGCGAAAGCGCGCTCTGAATGCAGTCGACCCATTGGAAATCCTGGTTTTTCTTTCGCTGCTACGGTAGGTAGTTAATGACGAATCCGAAACAGTCCGTGGATACGAGGGTCCGAGATCTCCAGAACATTCTGCTTGGACTGAGCGACCACGGTATCACAATAATGACGCTGATACCAGTCCGCAAGGGACCTGGGCTTGTCCACAAAACCAGCTGCCTGCTGTAGCAACGACCTCCCAGAAATATCAAAGAGCGTGGCGACCAGGTTATCCACGACATGCAACCAGTAACCCAGCACAGGATTGTGGCTGTGCTATCATACCCAGCCTGCTCTGGGTTACCATTCTGATCCGCATATATTCTTTTGACGTGATCGAGTTCGATTTTTGACCCCGATAGAGTCCGAGGACACAAGCCTTCGATCGAGCCACCCCAGAGACTAACGTGCCTCGGCGCCTTGGTTCTAGAACAACTGGACTAGTGGTATACGGATACTCATACCCAAGCACATACATGCAAAACGGACTGATTACATATGAGCAAACAGTCGTAATTCCTTAATACACAATTGTTAGCGCTCATGTGTCACAACTCACAGGGGCAAGAATCTGCGCCACGTCGGCACCAAACCACTCTATCGTCAATAATATAATCTTTTGCTGCGCCCACCTCGACTAGATAAACACTCCTTCACCTTGCCTACTACCTAAGGTAGCCAACTTCCAAGGAAAAGCTTAGGATGACATACAGCCCCTGCAAGTAATGCCTCAAGAGGCCTCACATATCAACCAACATCATTGGATCATGTCTGTCACAAGATCCAATTGTCGAGTGAAAACATAACGTATTTCAAGTGCCCAAGTGCTCAATCTACTACACCCAAGAGAATTCTGGCTTGGAGGTATCGTAACCATAGTTCCACCCATGCATGTTTCCCGTCCCAAAATCATGATGCCGCCCGACTCCTATCCCTCTGCCAGTTTGGAAGATACCCAAATCAAAACCCACTTTAATCATCTCGTCCGCTTGCATCTACCAGGACGACTCCTGCGTATACAATCATTAGATAGGTCCTTAGCAACCACCAAACTCGGCCGTGCTATTCTGCTCTTCAGCCAACAACAACCTTCATGCTCAAGCTCTCGAGAAAACCACCAAGATCCTCCTTCTTAACCTCTACTACACAATGCTCAAAACTGTCGATTCGGACCCGCGTGTTAGTTTCTGCCACCACCTCTTGAAACGCGATGCCAAACTTGTTGAGGCCGTAGCCTTTCTCATGCTCGACATGCTCGTCATCTGACGCGTCAGAGTCGGAGCTATCTGAGTCCTCTGATTCAGTTTCCAGTTCGTCGTCATCATCACCTGCGCCTCGTCGGGATGCACGCTTATCCTCTCGTATTTTCTGCTTCGCTAGGCGTGACTCTTCTTTCCTCTTGAGATTTTCTTCTCTCTCGGCTTTCCGTTTCTTGGCGGCTTCTCTGTCAAGCAGCGTGGTATCTGGACCGCCACCGCCGCCAGTGCCCACGACGACATATACACCTCTTTTCTCGTTCAGACTTGCGACGACAAGGGGCGTACCGCGACCACCATGTGATAGCTTGCCATGCGTTTCCCTCTCTTGTTCGGCAAGGGCTTCGCCTATCCAGAGTGATAATTTGGTCAGCGCTGCGGGGTGGGTGAATAATGAAACGTCAGGGCCCTCCTTGACCACACACATGCGAAATGCACGAAGGTGCTTGATTTGCTTTTTGTTGATAAGAGATGTTCCTGTCCGGTAGATGGCGCGGTGAAGGAACTGAGCAGTAGGAAGACCGGCCTTCAGCGCGTCGATACTATTGTCCAAGTCAGCGAGGAGGATAGGTCTTCAACGATTGAACTTACTTTTCAAGCGCGTCATATGCCTCCCAGAACCGTTCGATCCATTCTTCGCCCTGAGCTGCAAAGTCGGCCTCCTCTTCTGCGTCTCGACCAGCTTGACTTGATGATACGGCGGGGTCTGGATTCTGAGCATGTTTTCCAACTTCTAGGAGCGCACCGATAACAACTCCCACATCCTGGGCACTCAGCGTTGCTCGCCATCCCCAACTTCGGACAAACCCCCACCCGTCCTTCGCACCAGCACGGTCTTTACCATCCGTATCGACGGACGGCACCATCTCGTCAAGGTTGTAAAGTGAGCCGTACTTCAACAGCTTTGCCCTCAACTCGCGTTTCAGCATCATGTCCATGTGAGTATAGCTCTGCTTGCACTGTGCCAGGCTGACCCCCATCTTTGCAAGTAACTTGTGAAGTCGCTTGATTCCTGCTTCACTCCAAGTCTTGAGGCGAGAAAAGAGATATGGTGAGTGCAGCATACTGTCGTAGAGGCTCCAGTGCCTGATCAACAAAAACCGGGGCTCAGGGGACAGCCGAATTCCGGTGTCTTCGGGGTTCCTCGCGGTAGTAGGAATCACGCCTGTATTTTCTGCAGCAACACGCCCATTCGCAAGTTCCGGGGGGTTCAACCGCCTGACTTCATCACGGAACTCTTGGCGTATCCTAGCACCTCGAGCGCCCAGCCAACCTGTTGGGCGGCTCTTGTCGCTCTGTCGGACAGGCGCAGCAACACCTGCCGATGAACGGCCATAGAGCTCCATAGATGTGACTCCAACTATAGATAGCCATAGAAGGTCATTGTCTGCTCTACCAAGATCAGAAGCAAGCGAGTACATCATCGATGATAACGGTTCTGAGAAAGAAGATCCAACTTTGTAATATTGGTGGAGAATGGCCTCGTGCTTTTGTCGTAACCGCAGGAGTTGTCTCCTTTGCGCGCGGAGTGACGGCCCGGCAGGTAGCTGTGCTCCAGAGGGGGGCTCTATGGCATCGCTTGACAGACCAAGATCGGGCTGTCGCATTGATATAAGCCCTCTTTGCTGTGGGCGCCGAGGTGATTCAGCGATAGAGCTAGACTGCACAGGAATGTCAGCAAGTCCAGTTTGTAATGAGTTCAAGTCGACATACTGAGTTACTCCTTCGCCGTTGGTGGGGCCGATCATCGTCGCTTTCGTCCTCTGCATCTGACCAGCTTTTTCGCTTCCGGCCTGCACGAACACGCTCTTGAATGGCATCTTGTGGATTTTCGTCGTCGTCCTCATCATCGGTGTCACCCAAGTCCTCACCATCGTCGTCAATTTCGGGCATTTCCATCAATTCGAGATACGCATCGCGCTCGGTTTGCATATCGTCGGCAATATCACCGTCATCAAAGACAATAATTCCACCCTTACCAGGTTTAAATGCCGATTCAATCATACCACCATTGACACCAGTAGGGCACCTCGACTGGTAAGACGAGGAGGACTCCGTTTCGGGGTCGAGGGGAAACCCGCCGAAAACGTTTCCAAGGTTCCACGGTCGATGAGCGTCCATAACCCAGACCTCAACAGCACTGTATGGCTGGTCGTCACCTTCAGGCTCAAGGCCAAGAAGCGGCCCCAGATCAACCATACCCCCAACACCAAGGCATACGACGACACCGCCGCTACCTCCCTGAGACTCCATCATGGGCACGACCAATCCTCGGCCAGCTTTTTCAAGATCTGTATAACCAGCGACCGGCTGTATTTTGTGGGGAATATAGTCATGTTTCAGTAGCCGGGTTAGGATCCTGCAAGCACAAAGAGCATCGGGTTCGAGAGCGACAAGAATAAGTACTGGTGGGGAGAGCGGGTGTCTTGTCTGTTGAAGGTGGACGTAGAGTTTAGAGATCAGTTGCCGCGGGAGATACATGTCGACGATGGTAAGGAAGCGGTTCGATCGCCAAGTCTATATGCCACAAGTCTCATGAGGGTGAGTGAGAGTTGTATAACGGCAAGTGGCCTTGTATCGTCAAGGGGGGGGGGGGGGGGGGGCGGGACG
>VYWZ01002995.1:0-16827 GCA_008711595.1 Fusarium xyrophilum
GGACAGTCGAGGGGGAGAGGAGAGGTGGAGAAGAGAAAGGTGTAGGGTAAGGGAGGGAGGAAGAAGGAAAGAGGAGGGGGGGAAGGGGAGGAGATGAGGAGGAAGAAAAAACGGAAAAAAGGAAAAAGGAGGGGGAGAATGGAGGAGGAGTAGGAGGAGGAGGAGGAGGAGGGGGGGAGCGCAACAAGAGGGCACTCGACACCAACGATCGCGATTTCGATGCGATCAAACCGAAAAGGACGCGATTAACAGTCGAGATCTTCGCAAAGGGCACTCACGGACTCCGTGATGCCGATATCGACAACAACAAAGCGGCACCACCCACGCGCAAACCTGCTGCGTCGCCTACAGTGGCGACTGCGACACCAATACCCCCTCCTCCTACGAACAACAGCGCGACATCGAAGCCGAAGCAGGAGCAGACTCTGACAAAATATCAGAGCAAAGTTATCAATGGAATCAGACATGAACTCGATCGGTTGCAGCCTCAGCCGAGCGATACTAATACCCAGGAGCAAGGCCGCAAGCTGCGCTCTCAGGAAGCTACAAGGTTCAAAAGCGAACTTTCTGCCTATTTTCCTGAATACGATGAGGTAATTGGGAATGAGCCCAAGGAGCAGCGTACGTCCAAAAAAATAATCCTCATCGTTCATCTGAATGTTGCGTACAAGATACATCATTTTCTGATACTATACAGAATTATTCAATGTTGACACGCCCATCGTAATCGTTGATTCCGGTCCACGACGCGCCGTTTCAGAAAATCAACGCGCGATCCCACAAACTCACCACCCCGCAATTGAATATCCTGTACGAGGATACGGCGATGCCCTCTTCTATAATGTATTCGATTGTCAGCAAGTCGATCTAGGCTTTCTAGAATCGCAGTCGAAGAACAAGACCATTGACGATCCTTTACCAGATAGACTATTCCAGCCAATACATCGTCGCGCTGAGCGGCTGGAGAGATCAATACGTAACACCGAGAAAGGCAGAGCACAGCACGAAAGGGACCAAATTATCCGACTTCTCGAAGGACTCCAAGGCCATGACTGGTTAAGAGTCATGGGCGTCAGTGGTGTGACAGAGACGAAGAAGAAGACGTTTGAACCTGCTCGTAACCATTTCATCAAAGGATGCGAGGCTATCCTTGACAAGTTTCGAAATTGGGTGTTGGAAGAGAAGAGACGGAAGATGGAGAAAGATAAGGCCCGGGCTGAGAAGGAAGAAGAGGAAAACTCATCAAGCGTTGACGAAGACGAAGCTGGCGATGATAGCGAGAATGGTGATGCAAGCGACTCAGAATTACCAGCAAAGCAACTGCAAGAGGAGGCCATGGCAAGACCCAAGAATGCCAAAGGTTCAAAGAACCGAAAATCGACTCCTCAACCAGCTGTAGCCAAAATCCCGCGTCCTGCAAAAGCACCACCGGCTCCAAGGCAGCCAGAACCACCCAAAGAGTTCAAATCGTTCTTCAGCAAGAGATATGAGCGTGACAGCGCTCTGCATCGACACAGGCGTACAGGGAGGAAGATTATGGCATGGGGTCTACCCATACCTGAGATGCCCGAGGTTGACTTTGATTTGCCGAAGGAATACCGTGGTGAAGATACCCTCAAGGCTCGCGCGAGGCAGCAGCGCCGCGAACGAAGACGCAGCAAGCAATGACTAGTTCTTGTTCGGCTGTTTGTGATATCATTGCAGGCGAAGAGGATTGGTAGGCCGGTTGTACTAAATGGGTTGGCGTTTCGGGTCGGGAGGGATCTGAGACGTCCTGGTATGGGCGATGGTATCACAGTTGTCTGATTGGGATTGTGCGTATAACTCGAGAATCATCATGAGACGCCGTATTAGAATTGTGTCCTGTCGTTCAAATTCGGCTGCGACGCCAAGGTCCAACTCACCTGTTAAGGATGAGAGGTCATAAACAGACGTTCGGTAATAAATACCTGATAAATGATGGAGATATACTCTATGCCAACATGCCTTTGTTTTGAGGGGAGCGTGGCGGATCAGCTGAGTTACGCTTCTCGTGTTCTCGGTAGTGGATCGCTCGATTTATCATCTTGCCTCTTTTCTTTCTTCTTTGTTTGTAGCCAGAATGATACCTTGGAGATGCGAAATGCCCCAGAAAGGTACGTACCTGGCACTGAGCCTCATGAGATGGACCGGTCCGTGCACGCCAGCTTCCTGACGCGCCGCGAGCTGTCTTCCTTCTCTTGCAAAGTTCACGACGAGAAGTTAATATACTGTCCTTTTCCGAGTTTGCGCAAATTACGCTTTTGCAGTATTTGTATTTTACAGTAAGGCCGTCTCTTTACTAACTCACGGTCAAACTTTTCTAATACCCTCGTTTCCCCTTCAGCTACTCACTTCACGCAGAACCAACTCCGCATCCCCCGTTTAAATTGCGCCGACATCTCGAAAGAAGCACAAGACTGCACGACGAGAATAATAGAAATTACAAATACGCCTAGCGACCCCGAAGGCTTCTTTGCGCTGCGCATCAGGCTGGAACCTCTATCGATGCTGAGTCTGTGAACACAAGCTCGCAGGGGTCAACATGACTACACTCGCCATGCCGCGGGAGCCTGCGCCTGCGAATCACTCTCTACTCGAAATAGACGACGAAACGGTATCTACAGAATATGTATCAGTGCTCGAGTTCTTCGTCATTAAGCAAGAGGTCAATCTCGAGGTGAATTTTCGCGATAAGCGCATTGATGGAACGACCGACATTTTTCTTGTTGTATTCAACGATAAGATCGAGGACATAGTGTTGGACGCTGCAGATTGCGAAATCGATACCGGGAACGTTTTCATCGCTGATGTTAAGGAGTCAAATGGTGATATCGTTGAGAGTCATAGGCGGAGAACGACAGTAAGCTACAATGATCCATATGCCAAGCTCACTCAACCAAAGAGTTGGAGTTTGAGAGCCGACCACCATGACATTCGCCGCAAGCGTGCACAGTCGATATTCCGCAGCCGCAAGAACGATGTCCCCGCCGAGAATAGAGAGTTCGAGGGGTGCACACCGGTCTATCGATCGCTGAGGGTGAACCTGCGAGGTAAGGCCGAGCCGGATCGCCCGAGGCTCATCATCAGGAAGTCTATGATAGGTCTTGATGCGAACGAGCGATCCAACAAGCAGTACAGAATCACCATCCCATTTTCCCATACGAACCCCCGAGATGGGATACAGTTCGTCGGCGTCGATCCCTTGGACAACCGGTTTACACACATGTACACACGCAGCTCGATACATCCTGGGACTGCTTCGTGCATTTTCCCTTGTATTGATGACCACGGATCACGTTGCGACTGGAGGATATCAATCAAGTACCCCCGTACCTTGGGTGATGCTCTGCAACAAGCGCTTGCTACACAACAGAACGGTAGTAACCCCGACAAGATGCCGATTGATGGCCAGGAGCGAATTCATAACCTTGCCGAGGAAGATAAACTTCGCGAGATGTCGGTTGTCTGCTCAGGTTTTCTTATGGAAGAGACCGTAGATCCAGACGATGATCACAAAAAGATAATGACCTTCGAGCCTGAGAAGAAGGTGTCCGTACAGAAGCTTGGTTTTGCAGTGGGCCCGTTTGAGCATATTGATCTTTCATCCGAGTTCAGAACGGAAGAGGACGAGGTCAAACTGGGTATGAATGCGCTCAAAGTTCACGCATACTGCCTACCACACCGTGCCGACTGGGTAAGGAATACAGCAGCAGCGATCACTATGGCAGCTGATTTCTTTACATTCACGTTTGCTCGATATCCGTTCGGCAATTTCAAGCTCTGCTTTCTTGATGATATGATTCAGGACACTGTGGCCCTCTACTCCGTGGCTTTCGTCAGCAATCGATTACTCTTCCCAGATGACATTATTGATACCGAGATCGATGTCACAAGAAAGATGGTTCAAACATTGGCGTACCAGTGGATAGGCATCAACATGATACCGAACACAAGAAATGACCTATGGCTTATCGTCGGCCTCGCGCATTTCATGACAGATCTCTTCATGAAGAAAATTTGCGGAAACAACGAGTATAGATTTCGGATGAAGACACTGTCCGATAAGCTTATTCAGATGGACGTCGAACGGCCTTCTCTTTACGATCTCGGCCCCTACCTGCATTTGGGAGAGTTCGAGATGGACTTTATGACTCTGAAAGCTCCCGTGGTTTTCTTCATCCTGGATAAGCGACTCATTAAGGCTTCAGGAGGACACGGATTGACACGTATTCTCTCTAAACTGTTAACCAAGGTTCAGATTGAATCTTCTGACAGGGCTACTATCCTTGAAACAGAGAAATTCCGAACAACTTGTGAGAAGGGGGCAAAGTATCGGCTTGAGAGTTTCTGGAGCCAGTGGGTCTACGGTTCAGGATGCCCGCGATTTGATGTCAAGGCGAAATTCAACAAGAAGAGGCTCTGTGTTGAGCTTACGCTAAACCAGATTCAATTCCAGACCGCCAAGAAGCCACCGCTAGACAAGAATGATTTCCTACGTGTTATCAAGGAGCGCCGCTCTGGTCTTAAGCCAGGCGAAGTACAGCCTCTGTTCACTGGACCGATGACGGTACGAATCCATGAAGCGGATGGAACACCTTACGAGCATATTCTGGAAATCCGCGAAGATGCCACAAGGTCTACCAAATTCGAGATTCCATACAATACCAAGTACAAGCGGCTCAAGCGCACGCGCCGCATGAAGGAAAAGCAAAACGTTGGTGCCAGTATGGATGCGGAAAATATGGATGATGCGCTCCTCTACTGCTTAGGCGACGTTCTGCAGACGCCAGACGAGCAAGCACAATGGGAGTTGATTGATTGGGATCCTGAAACTGAACGAAAGATGGACCAGGAGTCCTACGAATGGATACGTGTAGATGCCGACTTCGAGTGGTCTTGCGATATGAAGCGGACTCTTGAGCCGTACATGTACGTGTCACAACTGCAGCAAGATAGAGATGTCGTTGCTCAGCAGGATGCTATGCTTTACCTGACCCATGGCCCTTTGCACCCTATCGCGTCAGGGTTTCTTACCAGAACGCTCGTGGACCGCCGCTACTTTCATGGTATTCGAACTATGGCTGCTGAAGCTCTGCCACGGCAGGCCAACATCAAGGATCTATCAATGCTTGGCCTTCGACAACTGATGAAGGCTTTCAGCGAAATGTTCTGCCACAAAGGTACGAACCAACCAAAGCCGAATGACTTTTCCGACAAGAAGCAATACAATGTTCAGTGTGCTATTATCAAAGCCATCGCTCAAGTGAGAGATGCTCACACTTACAAATGTCCTCTTGAAGCTCGCCAGTTCATTCTGGACCAACTTCTCTTCAACAACAATGAGGACAACCCGTATTCTGACCACTTCTACATCGCTACTCTTGTGGAGGCTCTTGCTACGTCTCTCATCCCGGTCAAGCAAGATGAATGGTTTGCGATGCAGAACAAAATTCCTAATGAAGATGAGAAGCAGTTCCTCGAAAGGGCCATAGAGCAAATCGAGAGAATTTTGCGGCGAGATGAGTGGACCCATTCATACCAGAACGTTTGGACTATTGCTGGTCTTAGTGCCAAACAACGATTGATGAAGGCGGAAGTGATCCCGAAGAGGCACATTGATTTCGGGCAGTATCTGTTGGACGGAACGAGAGATGTAATTCGGATCAAGGCCTTCGAGGCTCTGATTGACCTGGGCGCCATGTTGGATCCGACAGTGTTCTCGTTATTGACGTATTCACTCATCACCGACCGGTCACCGTACGTGCGGAACAAACTCATCGAGGCGTCTGCCTCTGGGCTCGCAGCCATTGCTTTCGGAGAACATGCTAAGGTTGTTAAGAATGACCCTCGGCCGGAAGATGAAGGAGACCTTCTACTTGTGCAAGATAGTGCCCAGGAGATTGAAGCGAGAAAAGAAATGTTTGCCAGAAAAGAGAATCTGGATGCAGCACTCAAGGCTTTACGAAGAGAAATGGATGAAACCTACGGAGGCGACGAACGACACTACAGCATTGCGATGCGCAAGGCACTGGATCATCCGAGTCTCGGTCGTGGTGAGATGGAAAGCATGCTAGATTTGGCGGCGATGATGTTTGAGGAGGCTGGCGATTGGGTCATTACCCTCCCCTTACCAAAGGCTTGGAAGCTTGAGAGGCCTGTGCAGCAGCTCTCTAATCGAGTAAGTGCTATATTATTTACGAGCAAGTCTTTGCTGGTGCTAACTTGGACAGTTGATCGTGAAATTCAAAGCCCATTACAGGACGACACCCCGGGAGCCAGTCGTACAAGCACCACCGCCTCCGCCTCGCGCTCCGCCTGCCCCCATCATTGAGCAGAAGCGACCTGCACCTTTGCAGAAAACATCTTCCATCAAGATCAACACCCACAAGACGGCTTCTGCCCAACGCCCGAGTGTCCCTCCACCTCAACGACCCAGTGCCAGTGCCTCTCCCATTGTTCAAAGCCCAAAGCCCACTCTACCCAAGCAAGAAAGAGACACCATTGTTGCATCGCCAGGCCTGTCTCGGCAAGCAAGTGCTACCTCGTCATCTGGATCCAAACCATCTTGGCCCCCTGAGCCCTCATCTGCTTCCAGTAGCAAGCGCCCTCGACCTGAGAAGGATGAACAGCCTACTCCGGCACCCAAACGCGCAAAGGTTGATAAGCCATTCGATTCGGGTATCCCCAAGAAGAAGAAGAGCAAGATCATCACCTTAAGGGTTGCTCCAAACCGCCTCGCTCCTTTACTAAGAAAAGAAAAGAAGCTAAATGGGAATGGCCGGGTATCTCTCCCTTCAGGGGCGCCAAGAGATGGCCCTGCCCCTTCTCTGCACTCGAGATCAGATTCCATCACTGCCAAGCCCGCCAGAAAGCCCCTCCCTGGAGACGCGGCGCGAAGGCCTTTGCCTGGAGGCCCGGCATCATCGCCGCATCCTGCACCAGAGAGAAAGGTCTCGCTAAATACCCATTCGAACTCTACACCGGAGCCCAAGTCTGCGAGTCCTGCTACGAGCACACCCCTTCCTTCAGCAGCGCCTACTCAGCGGCCCAAAATCAAGATTATTCGAAAGCCACCACCACCACCAGCCCCTTAAGAGCCGAAGCCGAAGGAGACATCGTCTTGCTGGCTGATCCTAAAGCAGCCCGCCTCCTGGCAAATAACATGCTGCCGCCAAACTTGCTATCATTTTAGCCTCTTACTCGTCCCTTTAGGGCCCTGGCAAGGAAGTGTGGCTAGTGAAGAGGAACCATTAAACAACCTCAATGTAATTAGGAGCATAAAAATGCGATGTGAATTGAACGCAAGATGCGACACGCTGGGATGAGGAAAATAATTTTTATCATTACGTTCGAATGAGAAGTCGTAGGATTTTACGGAAGCTGTTTGCGGTGTCTAACGCATTTGGTATAGGGGCAAGGTCACTGAAAAACTGCATTTTCTGGCGTTGGGAGCGCAACATAGTATGCGAAAGCCCTGATGAGTGAGAGGGATGCAATGAGACGTCATGAGTATATAGGCAGTTTTGGGGACAATCCATCAAGACATCCAGTCAATGCTAGTCATCCCCGTGATGTTATGACCACTTCATGCATGTCGAATATCACCTAAGGTATTGGTGAATAAAACTTAGTGGTGCTATCTTGGTTTCAGATTCAACTTGGGTATTAAGTGATGCAGAATGTTCATTTCGTCTTAACCAAGAGGTCTCCCACTATGAGTAAACACCTGCCCAACTCTCGACTTATTCAACCATATCAAAGGCGTCAAACCACTGGAAGATATTCTATCCCTCAAGCTGGCTGCCACCTTCTGTTGCTTGGGCGTCGAGAAAAGCCTTTCTCATGTTAAACCTCTGATAGCCATGTTTATTAACAAGCCGGTTGTGAGCTTCCTGAGCGCGCTGCTGTTGAACGTCTTCGCTATCGTCAGCGGGAGGACGGCTAAAGTCTACGCTCGAAGCAAACTCCAAGTCCGCATCGTCACGGTCTGTCCAGATACCCTCATGGCGAGAAGGCACATCGCGTCCTTCACTGAGATGCTTCATTACTAGAAGGGCCAATTTTCCGGGTGTAAGGGTGGTACGTTTGAGGGCTTCCACGACAAATTGGCGGGGGTAGCCCATTGCTTCATAGCGATTTATCCAGTTCTGAATTTCTCGAGAGTTAGACTTCTCTGGACTCTGAGGTTGGCTTGTATCGGGAATAGCTTGGGAAGAGTTGGAAGAGACCGGAAGAGACCGTCGAGCTGTTCGGCTGCTTGGTTGCGGGTTCGGTTTCGCAGAGGAAACAGCTCGCCTGGGCGCGATTTGTTCTGTAAAGCTGCTGTCATGACGTCGCTTCATGGGCTGGGCATGTGATTCTCGCTGTCTCTCACGAGAGGTTATCTGTTGGCGATGCTTATTAAGACGCAACGGTATTGGCGTGGTATCCAAAGCTGTATCGTTTGGCAGTGAAACATCCACAGATTGGTGTCGGGTATCCTGCCTGAATGCTGGTCGCGTGCCGAGGTCTTGTGATTCGTCTTGCAAAGGGGGGAGGGGTGGAAGGTATTGCGAAGCTTCGCTTTCACCAATATAACCTAGCCACTGAGAGGTTCTCAGTGCACCAGGAGATGTTTCTTGGGCACGCTGTAGCTTGGGGGCTTCTTCTGCCTCCGGTGTAGATGGTATCTCCATGTCCTTACTGTAGCGTCTTTTCTTAAAGCGCTCTGGTGAGGCGAAAGGAGGCTCGCCAGCAGTTCGTTTCAAAGCTGACGCGGCGACTGGGGGTGAGGATGGTACTTGGCTTTGCAGTAAACCGCGCTGTTGACCGTCCTCGAAGTCGATGTCCTGACCAGGGTCTATGCCAGGAGCTTGATCCTGTGACTCGTGGTTCTGTTCCTCGCTGTTGACTTCGAAGCTCTCCATTGTGTCGAGGAAGTCCACGAGGTTCTCTTCATAGCAGAGATGCAACTCATTGACGGTGTGCTGATCTGGTCCAACGAAGCCAAGGTTTTCAGCGACTCTGTACCAGTCGGTTACTTGACTGTCCTGTGATACTGGCGCATCTCGGGTAGCTAGCATAAGATCAAACAACTCGATCTTCTTTCCATTGATGTTGAGACTTCCCTTGATGTCTTTCTCGGTAACTTTGATATACTCATCAAGATCTTGGTACCAGTTGTACCTCAGAAGAGCGAGAGCTTCTTCTTCTTCTTCTTCTTCTTCTTCTTCTTCTTCTTCTTCCTCTTCCTGTTCTTGTTCTTGACGGTCTTCTATTGAATTCCGAGGTTTGCTGGCTTCTCTCGGGCCTGGCGATGGCACTGTCGGAGGTTGAGGTTGTGGTGCTCTGCGAACGGGGCCGGTGTCTACTTGGCTGTTCATGCGTTGTTCAGGGGCCCTTTGAACAGCAGCCTTCTGTGGGATTCTGGCACTCGTAGTGCGGTCTGCCGTAATTTTTTCTGAGGTGCTCGCAATAGGGCCGGCTTCTGGAGGCGCAGAGGCTGCCATACTCTCCAACTTTCTCCTATCCAGGGGCTGCAGCTTTTTGATCCAGTGATCACGCCAAGATTGTGCAGTATGTCGAGGATTCTGCGCATGTGAGCTTAATTTGCATGGCCAGGTTTGTGAAAACTTACAATTTTTTCGTATTCGTACCATATCTGATTTCCTTTGTGTTGGGTTGGATGGCTTAGTGCCCACCTAGTAAGTTTCGCGTCGTCCTCAGCAGTAAACGGCGTCCGCGTTGACTTTTTGGCTTGATTACTACCCACCGGCCTGGGCTCGTCTGGATGGCGTCCTATTAGGTATTTATCCTTGATTTGGATAAACCCGTTTTCCACCGAGTCCTTAATAAACTTCCATGAATAGGAGCCAGGGGGTGCATCTCTTTTTATGAGATGGTCCGCAATAAGCATATCAGCATGTTTTTCTAGCATCACGACCTTGCCGCCATTTTGCTATCTTCAAATCAGCGACAGCGCATGAATGAGTTTGCAGGTTCAACATACCGTGATAAGCTCTGTCCAATATTTTCTGCTCGGTACTCGATGTGACAGCCAAAACTTGAGATCCTTGAAGATGTTACCGCTCTCGGCACCTTCGACTCCGTCGTATGTGATCGCCGGTGGCATTGTGATGGGTAGGCTTTCTCTGGGTTATGAAAGGGATGAGGCGCTGGTCGCTGAAGATTGTGTCAGAGGCTGGGCTACAAGCGCGCCAACGCCTCTACCGATGTCGATTTTGGCAGCGTGAATCAGCTTGAACCCTTTGAAAATTCGATAAGCTCATCGCATAAGGAGACGCGCCCTCAATTCGGCCAAATTTTGGTTACCGCCCTCGGTCTTGATATTCTCTGGATGCAAGCCGCCCTGATGAAAGCCACGCGTTGAGACGCATCGCGCGCTCACGTGCCAGTAAATGTATTCAATTAAGCGCGTTTAAGCTTTGCCTAAGTGCATAATATTGAAGCCACCACGATATGGTCAGACTGAATTGATAAAATGTGTGGAGTCGCTAGGATGATAATAAAGCTACTGCCTTATGATCACTTTATCTTGCATATGATTGATTAACTGATCTGATGTTTTCTTGGCTGTTCTGTTCGACAGACTTCTATCGTTGGACTCCGTGCCTACCTAGACCAGAAAGAGAACGACGTCACCTCTTATCGATAAGGGCGTCCCGTGCTGACCCCGGTTATCGGTAGCTCTGATCTTGGTTGCCATGGTAGCAACGATGGAGTGTTTACTTCCAATCAGAACCGAGGCCGTGGGACGAGTGGCCGGGATTATTTGGGTCTAAGCTACAAGTTGCACGAACAACGCAAAATAGATCCATTCACTTGGCTACTTCAAGCTGGACCTTACTTTCTTCCTTTTTCCTCCTCTTCCTCTCTCTCCTCTCATCCATCTCTTAAAAACATCAAGCTTACTACTACTAACCAAAGCAGGTTGTGTTTGTCTGTCTGTTCGTTCTTGTTCCTGCGTCCTTCATCGCATCGCATCTGATCTGCATTCACACTTTCACGGCCTAGCGAGAATTTACTTGTTTGCATGGGTTGAGTTCGCTTGTTCGCCGTGAATAACTTCATCATGTCTTCCGAGGACAAGTACGAAACGCTGGAGAAGATTGGTGAGTCTATCGAGTTCACAGCACTCGTCTCGATGCGCCGTGGCATCAGTTGAGCGGCAACTCTAACTCACCGTCTTCTAGGCCATGGCTCCTTTGGCATTATCCGAAAGGTCCGTCGCAGGACAGACGGCTTCATCATGTGCCGCAAAGAAATCTCATATCTACGCATGTCCCAGAAGGAGCGCGAACAACTTCACGCCGAGTTCCAGATCCTATCGCATCTGCGCCACCCAAATATTGTCGCCTATTACCATCGTGAACACCTCAAAGTTAGCCAGGACCTGCATCTTTACATGGAGTACTGCGGGAATGGCGATCTCGGTCGCGTTATCAAGGACCTCGCGCTAAAGGGCCAGCGAGCTCAGGAAAGCTTCGTCTGGAGTATCTTCAGTCAGCTCGTCATGGCGCTTTACCGATGTCACTACGGTGTTGACCCTCCAGAGGTCGGCGCCAACGTGCTGGGGTTGACACAGGGAAACGCTGCTGGCGGGCCCAAGGTTCCCGCTGGAACAATGACTATTCTACACCGAGATTTGAAACCTGAGAATGGTGAGACCTCGACGGTGGATCCCTTTGTCTACGATATTCCAAACTAACAGTGTTTTAGTCTTCCTTGGCGAGGACAACTCTGTCAAGCTTGGAGACTTCGGTCTATCCAAGATGATCAAGTCCCACGACTTCGCCTCTACCTATGTCGGTACCCCCTTCTACATGTCTCCCGAGATCTGTGCCGCGGAGAAGTACACATTGAAGTCAGATATCTGGTCTTTGGGTTGCATCATCTACGAGCTCTGCGCACGCGAGCCACCCTTCAACGCAAAGACGCATTTCCAGCTTGTGCAGAAGATTAAGGAGGGCAAGTTCCCTGCCTTGCCCGACGTTTATTCTCCCGAGCTTTATCAGGTTATCAAGGACTGCCTCCGTGTGAACCCTGATCGAAGACCTGATACTTCTGAGCTCCTGAACCTGCCAGTGGTCAAGCTTATGAGGAAGGAGAAGGAGGTTGTCGACCTGAACAAATCTCTCCGCCTCAGAGAGGATGCTTTACGTAAGAAGGAAAGGGACCTCAATGAGAGACTTGCCAATATGGAGAGAGAAAAGGACATTATCCGAGACGAGCTGGACTCATCGCTACGGAGAGAGTGGGAGGTCAAAGCACGTCTCGAGATTGACCGTCTTGCCAACGCAGAGATCGAGCAGCTCCAAAGTCGCTTCGAAGCCGAGGTCCAGGCACGCGTCGAAGCTGAACTGCAAAAGAAAACAGTGACATTTTCCGGCTCAAGACCTGAGAGTCGAGAGGATGAGTATGTCTCATCAATGGGCAAGTCGGATTATAAGTCCGACTATCCTCACTCTTCCATTGGTGGCAGCGAGGTTGAGTTCCCCTCGACAACGGATCTCACTGAGTACTCCATCGATAGCCCCGAGGCGCCTCGAGAGACTAAGAAGACAGCTCGCACGCCTTTCAGCCGCGCGCAGACCATGTTCGTCGGTAACCCCGCTGGTACACCAATGGATATCGAGATGAACTCACCAAGCCCCATCGCTATTGCGTCGCTATCTCTTTCTCCTCGTCGCAATGGCAACACCAAGGCTCCTACCACTGCCAACGCAAACATCTTTACCGCCAACGCCAATCGAAACTCTGTCGATTCCCGATGGGATCATCCTCGCGATACCTTGTCCGATTCTGAAGATGAAGATGTTGTCCCATCGCCGACACGAAACATCAAATCTTCGAAGAACCCCTTCACCTCTAAGACGCGACCTGTCCTCACTTCTCAGAAGTCGTGCCCCATGAACCGCCTCAAGACCCAACCATCAACCTCGGGCTTCGTGTCTAAGCAGATGCCTCCACCTGAGGCTCCGAGGTCGCCCACTCGCCGTCTGAGCAAGATTCCCTCGGCAGCAAACCTCCAGTCCGAGGCCAACAACCAGGGCTTGACGCGCGCCTCATCACTCAACAACAAGAAGAACAGCAGCAGCACCGATGATGTTTTGGGCAAGGTTGCTGCTAAGAATAACATTCGAGGCCGAACCCTCGTCGAGCTTCAGCAGGCTCGCGCAGGCGGTCGTCCCATGAGCGCCATCGTGATGCCCAGCACAGGGGAGAACGTCAGCCCCAAGAGGGCATTCCGAGACCGCATCGGAATCGAGCGCAAGTCAAGTGGTGACGAGCCCGTCGCTGTCTGGGATCCGGAACGAGACGAGATGCCTAGTCCTTTCCTGGTCCGACAGCGACGGATCGTTCGGGTGTAGGCCGCCTCCGTGCTAGTCGCATGAAAACAAGTAATGATGGAGAAAGTTGATGTGCGGTTGTGGTTTTGTTGTTTTTTTACGCATTAGAGGCGAGCATCATGATATTGCTTTGGAGGGTCTACGCTACCCTAACATACCTCTTTGTCTCTCGTTTTGATTCCCCGTTTCATTTGTCTTACCGCAAGCTGAGAGGGAAACGAGAGGCTTTCCCGATGGATATCCCCCTCGCACGTGAGGGTTTGGAAATGATACATGGAAACACTTATGGGCGTTTTTGGCGCGAACACCAGGATCATGGCATGCATGGAATGGAATGGGTTACTACATTTTAAATGCTCTGTTGGTGTGCTTGTTACTTTCAATGGACAAGGATTTTAGCATTGATTGTTGTTATGAGTTGAACGTCCAAACTACTTCCGAGGAATGGTGGGATTGGATCGAATTCGGTTGAGTTGGATTGGGCTGTCCTTGCGTATGTTTATTCTTAGACGTTGTAAAAAAGGTAATGACACACACTCTTCTACATTAGTACTTACTCGACCTCTCAAGCCTCTCTCGATCGGGTCAATAGCATTATTTGGCCCCCAAATCTACAAGGCCTTCTCATAGAAACGCATCCGCTCTTTGAAACTCGGTGAGCATCCAATGAAATGAGGAGCCGTTAAAGCGCAGCATTTTGCAGATAACCCTTGTCTATTTAAGACATACAACGTCATTGGACAATCCATATCATCATGAGAATGGATGTGTACCCAACTTACACCAACGCTTCTCCATCATGAACCCAACTTGCAGCAGCGTCGTCTCCCCTTCTCGCCTCATTTTCCAACGCCAATGGAAGAACCAAACTGCTGACATAGACTTTCATCCAGATCATAAATCATTTTTTAATCCGCCTCTTGAGTTCGGCCTTGAACTTCACGCACGTCAGCAACTATACTACAACCCTTTAGTGTCAGGCATCACTGCGTCTCCCCATAAACGATGCCTCCACCCGCCTTGCATATGCATCCCCAGAGCTGCACCCCGGAGCCAGTCGTGCAGGTGAGGCGTTCGACTGTAAAAGCACGACTCGAAGTGGTCCATTAAGAAGCACGATGCGCTGAGAGCTCTCGTGATGAGTATCGCCATTAGCAGGGACATCCATGCCTTTTGACATTAGCATCGCATCATGAGAAAACAATCTTCCAAAGATTCCAAGAAACAAAGGTACATGTCGTAGTAAACGTTTGTTATGACAATACAACAATCAACAAGGGGTATTTTTCTCAAAGCACACGCTTCAACACCAAATTTTGTCTGAGCAAGGCAAGGAGTCCAAGCATCTGACACAAATGCCCGAGAAACAAACATATATCCAACAATAGGCGCTATTCAACGCCAAAATAGCACCAAACTGAACCCGAGAAAAAGCAGATAGTAGACAATAATAGCAACAAAAACATTAAAAGATAGGCCAGGCCGTGAGGCCAATTCCATCTTGCGTAGACGTAGCGCAGCGTGTTGTAGCCGTGAGGCCCATCAATCTTCCAAAATTCCCACGTCCCAGGTTCCCTTCCTGACCTTTGATTCGTCATGGCTATAGACCGAGCCTGAGAGCAAAATACATTTCGCGATGGAGCACGGCGGTCCTGTGTAACCCGCGCAGGACTTTGTCTCTTTTTCGAACTCTCCCCTATTTTCTTTTTCGAATCTTTTCTTCTTTTTTAGACTTTTGTTTTACTGCAACAACATTTTGTGAGTGAGTAATCTCCGGCCACACCTGCACGCCATCTGGTAGGCGATCTGTTCAGTGCCGTGGACGATGAGAACTGCTGTGACGATGAGAGTGACCATGGCTGCGATGGGAAGAAGAATGGTGCGACGAAGAGTGCCGGTGTCGGCTCGAGCTACCACTAGTCTCAAGATCCCGCTCCAGAGTTTCAACTCTTGACCGATAGCCCTTGACAATCTCCTTGATGTGGGCGATACGGTCGAAATCTACCTCGAGCTCATCCAGCTGCTGAAGAATCTCGGTATACCGAGCAATTTCTGCATCGGCGCCGCCGATGATTCCATCAGCTTCGTCATATTGCAGTTGGGTAAACCGCTGCGCTTCATGACTCAGGTAATTAATCCGTTGTTCGATACTAGCCATAAGATGATCAAAGTAACGGCCTAAAGCAGAAAGTGAGGAGCTGTCGAGTAGTAAAAGGCCTTGGCTACTGGCGCGACTAGCGGCGCGCGAGCTGCTGGACCCCCCTCCCAGTGCCGCCTGCCCTTGGCGAAGCAGCTGGATCTCCTCGTTGGTGAGCCCTAGCTGGGTGTCCGGAACAGCCTGAGAGGACATGACGGGCAGCAGCTGGAGGGGCTGCTAGCTATGGCGTGGGGAGACCAGGTGAGTCGCAAAGGGCGGCTGCGGTCGAGATTTGGGGGGTCAAGTAAAGGTTTCGGCTTTTGGGATCGTCGCAGAAAAGCAAATAGGTTGAGGATGCAGTATGAGCCGAGCAGGTGGGCGAGGAGAGATTCGGTTTGTGTATAAGACCGCTGCGGCAACTCGTGACATGGGCTATGTTGGATGGGAAGAGACCGAAGGGCCGATGGCCTGTTAGCACGATTGAGTGAAGAACAAAGCGTTGGTAACGACACCAATGGGCAAGATACCACGGCGCACAGGATCGACAATGATAGAGAGATATGCGAGGAGGATCGCAGCGACGGCAAGGGTGAGGATGATAGCGGATGCGACGATGCTAGAATGGGCGTGGGGTGTGCTGCGCAGGGCATCATGATATCGCGGCCAATACGATCATGAGCATCATCGGTGGTGTTGAGTCGGTTCTCAGTGGATTCGGGGTATCAGGTAGTTGGTCTGGAGGCTCCCAGACCTCAGAGCGCCCCGGAGAGAAAGGAGGAGAAGTAAGAGAGAGCGATCGAGGGAGTTGGGTCTCCTTTGGGGAATAGACGGAAGAGGTGTGATTGGAGAATCGGGGGAGGAACCTAAGAAGACGGAATTGGGCTTGAGGTGGAGGGTGGGGGAGATGGACTCGAAGCAACAAAGTACCGGTACGTATCGTTTCATAGGTAAGGTCGGCCAGTCGAGTAAGGTATGGAGGATGGAAGGCCCGTTTCGGTGAAAGAGGCAGGGATGATTTGACGAGGGGGTTTGCTTGATGATTGCGACCCAAAAGAATGATATTTTCTTTGGTGTGAGGATGTGTGAGCTGAGATGTGGTAGAGCGTATGGTGACAAAGTTTGATATCGTTGAAGTATGTACAGTAGTCAGACTGATCCAAGGATGATCATTAGCCTCTATCCTCGGCTGTATGTAATAGAAAGTAATCAATCAATTAATCAATTAGGTGATGGTGTTGAACAAGAGAAGAACTAACCTCCACTACCAAAGTTGTAGCGTGATATGGATGGATGAGATAAGATGGGGGGGGGGGGGGATGG
>VYWZ01002998.1:0-15047 GCA_008711595.1 Fusarium xyrophilum
TGTCCCACGATTTCGCCCTTGTCCCACGATTTTGCCGCCCACTCTCTGAGTGGGGCTTCCGTTAGGTCAGATCCACGGGTATCTATTTTCCTCTAAAGGCTAGAATACTTTAAAGGGATTATATTCTTGATAATAAATCCTGTTATAAATTTTAACTGTATATTCCGCTCTCGCATCTACCCTGCACTATAACTAGATAAGCTAAGCCTTAAATCCCGGCTTAAAATTTGGATAACTTTCCCTACTAAGCCGAACAGCCCTGACAGCTCTGAGTTCAAATACATCAAGCTTTATCACTACCGTCGATTAGCGAAACGAAAACTCAACGGGCGATAAATCAAGAATGCAAAGTGATGGTCGAAGACATCCAGAAAATCATTAATCTGCAGGAGGACTTCCTCAGAGACTCTAAGGCTGGGAGATCGGTGTCAAAACTATTTGCAGTTTTGATCCTCGCATTTCGCACTGTTATTGCTCTCCTAATTTACAAGAGTGTTATTTGGGGCTGACTGATAGACCTGACAGCTGATGCTCATATCACGTCCCACACATTGTTTTTCTATTTATGTATTTTGCTATTTAAGTTGAAATTTCTTGCTGCTACGGCTTTTATTGCACGCTCCCTCGAATCTACTTCGAGGTTAAACTAGGGAAATGAGCTGAAGTGACGCCAAGGTCCATTCATCTCAATTACCTGCCCTGCTTCTTAGGGCCCCTGTACTTACTCAACGCAAACAGCCCTGGGTCATCAAGGCCAGTTGCTCTCACAATTGATGAGGGGGGGTGATCCTAGCATAACGTGTGAGGCGCGTGACATGAGCATCCGCTGTAGGGTCTATAAACTCAAGATAACATTCTTAACAAATCAGTTCAAGCAGTATACCATGCTCATTCGGGTCAGCTGAGGAGAAATGAACCGGTATATCCAATTGGAAGTCGAACTTTGAGGCAGCATTCTGCCGCGTTATGCAGTATGTGAGTCATCTCAGATCAGATGACTGAAAACCAACAACAAATGCTCATCGGTCACTGGCCTTGGATATTGGATGACTGCATATGCTACGCATTGGCGCCGGGCGTAGGCGGCAGCGCCACAATCTATCGAAGCCAATAACCGTGGACGGCGAAACTGCCGACAAGTCACTGCCCCTTGGAAAGCCATCCGCGGGTATCGCCTGGCCAACCCATGCCAAATATGGCACCCAGACTCATGATATTGGTTCTTAAACGATGGGTTACCAGCATTGCTATCCCATTGGCTATTCCGGAGTAGTCCTGGCGGAGTCCCCATCCATGTGTAGTGCCTGTGTAACCAAGATAACGTAAGGCAATTCGGTGATAATCACATCTGCAGCTGAGGTTTTCATCGCGGCCATTATTGTCTAGCTGAAACCTGGTCAACTTGCTGACTGGCTTTTCGACCATCCATCCTCTCAAAGTACGCCACCACGTACTTACGCCGAGGACTAAGGACCCACTGAGCGACTTGCATAACCATCATCTTGAGCAGTCCATAAAAGTGGATGTCGGCAGCAGAGAAGCGTGAGCCACATAGGTATTCCTTGCCTTCAAGTTGATGGTCGAGAAGGTTTAGGAACTGGTTTATCGTAACATTTTGGACTACACGGGCTCCAGGCGCTGGATCCAATTGCCCTTGTAGAAGTCAATGGTATCAGGGTCGTTCCAATACCGGGAAATAATAAGCTGAGCCAGTTCGAGATCCATCCTCTGAAGCCACATACGCGTCTCGGCACGCTCGAGCGCCGTGTCGCCGAACAGGGATTTACCTCCCTCGGCGACCTCATCGATATATTCGCATATCGCGGTGATTTCGGTCAAGATGAAGCCATTGAGATTTAAGGCTGGCACTTCGCCTCGAGGGTTCACGCTGCGATATGCGAGCCGCTGGTTCTCTAGGTTCACAATGTCGATGGTCTGGACATCGAACTCTAGGCCGCCGCGCTCGAGAACGAATAGGCGGACGGCGAAGGGATTTGGAGCTTGTGCGTCGTAGGACTTCATGATTGGAAGAATCTGAGGCTGGAGAGAAAGAAAGGAGTAGATTTGCACACAGATAGAGAAGGAGAGAAGCTGTTTTGAGAAAAAATCCAAGTGAAGCTTTGTCGTTGCGTCGGTGGAGAACCTGATGTTTTATACCTTTACTTTCGCCTACCAGAGAAACTATGCTCCACGGAAGCCCTAAAGCCCCGCCAATAAACTGAATTATCAAAGGGACTCAGGTTCCTAGATCCGGTAGATACTTAAAGTTGGAGCTGACCTGCATTAGTGCGAGTACCAGTGGATGATTAAGTAACCCAAACTTCGTCTCGTCAGCTAATGTATCGTGATGGACTTAAGAACTTATCATCGGCAGATTATGGGGCACGAACCCACGACGAGTCTGCGAAATAGTGGCTGTCACCCACTCAAGATATGTAAACCTCAAGCAGTCTAATTTGAAACTACACTATCTACTTGTCTGTAGTATAACCATTGACGTGTACCTCGGAGTCCTTTAACGATCTCATAACGCCGATAAATGTCAAGCCGGCAGCCTTCGCGCATCTAGGGTCAGTAACGCCAAGGTGAATGTGCGGCGAGTCATCCATCTCGGAATCGAACGTCTCCTTAACAAGTCCCATCGCCGAGATACAAGAATCGATTCGCACTTTTCTTTCCACTGGCAGCATACATGATATCATAGTCTTCCCATCGCACCTTTCTCAAGGCTCTGACAAACTGCAGTGCAATGCCTGGCCAGATCAAGTTCACTCGTCCTTTTAACGGTCCAGACTGGGTTTTGTACCAAGCTGGACATTCCCCTGACCACGCGCAGCTTTTTAACCATGTCTGAGCATGTTCGACAAAGTCATCCATTGCTTCTTGCTTAGGAACCACGCTAGTGATGTTGTGATTCATCTGCATCTTCTGGATGACTTGGACTACGTAGTTCGCCACTGCGTCCATGGGTCCGGTGAGAGATCCGTTGGCGGAGGGCCATTAGGCGCCGCTACTGCCGTGAAAGTAATCCGGGAACTGTGCTAAAGCTACCGACATGTAATTATCTGAACTCTGCTCAAGGACCTTTGATATACAGAGACCATTTGGTCCGACGACTTCAAATCGGGGTATGGAGGTCGACATTTAAGCCTGGCTTTGGTCAGAGTGTCTAGAATCAGATCTTCTAGCAACAGACTCACTAGTTACGCAGGCAACAGTATTAACCTTTCGTTCAACGCCGTCTGTATCTATAACGCCTTCTTCCGTTAGTCTCGCAACACCTTTGAAGACGACCTCGATGTTTGGCTCTCGGACTACATAGATGAAAGGGTCACCTAGAGTGATGTTACGGCACCCGGGAATAAATCCAGGAGTAAAGCCTGGAAGCAGGTTAGCATTTAGGCAAGTCCATAATTTCCCAAAACTCCCCTAAAGGAGCTTTGGATCCTTGATCTTCATCTTCATCTGATCGTAACAGAACTTGATCGCATTCCTCTGGTGATCAGTGCCACTATAGAAATTGGGAAAGAGGCCATTGAGACGACTCTCGATAGTCTTTCCATGGGCCTGAAGCTTGGAAGGGTCCTTCTTGAAGCTTTCTCGATCTTCTGGTGAATCTTCAAGGGCATTCAGTATTCGACCTTTAATTTGAGTACAATAGTTACACTTACACTCAGGACTGAACTCATCACCCGCGAGGCCAGGTGCAAACCAGATTGGAGTGCGGGAGAACACAGTCATCTTGGAAACATGAGGCTGCAAGATGTTAACAATGCTTCAGCGGTACACGAGAGTAGAGACTAGCATACATTCTGGGGACTACCTGCACTACTAAGGCGCCACTGCCAATTACAGCAACGGTCTTGTTTTTCCACGCCTTCTCATCAAAGCGTTCATCCCGTCCAGCAGTATGAAGGAACTAAAACATCCGTAAGCATAAACAATCAGTACACGGATTCTATAGAATCACTGTTCCCTTGAACTTGTCGAGGCCCTCAACATTGGGCCACCGATAGACATGCTAACTTCCAGAGTTGTTCACCAGTATATTACTTGATATACTTGTCAAGTTAAAACTTGGTGGCGCATTTCTGAGAGTACTTCTGGATATCCTGACCTCTTTTCTCAATTAGTATCAGCTTAGTTCTGCATGGGCTTTCCAACTTATGGGCCAAGAAGTCGGAGCCAATCCGGGTTCGGCGCAAAGCTGTATTGATACACGTGAGATGGGACATCCCAGGCAACTCCAGGGTATCTATTATGGTTCCAGACACCTCCGAGCTCACTACTCTTTTCGAATACGGTGAGGTTGAAGTTTTCACACTTGACAGATATTCAGTATGCGAGATTTATGCCATAGAGACTAGCACCCATGCAAATGACCCCGATCTTAAGATTGACTTGGAACACATAGGTCAGCATGAATGGTACGTCGGAGAAAGGTCTGGACTGAGATAGGTCACCAAAAGTCTTGTCAGAGATTTTGTAGTCTGGATTGTAGTTCTGATGGAACTGACTCCATACTATGGCCTCACTCAGCTTGTTGGCCAACTCTTGCGAATTAGGGATATCAGGGCCCATGGTTAGTAAATATAACAATAAATATTGGTTTTATTATAGAATAATGTTTCTTTGACTCGACTTATTGGTGTTGGAAGCTGAAGTATACGTATTAATATCCATCTTTCTGATGGACTGCATGTCAATGGAATTTGTTAAACTTCCAGATATGGCCCATGGCTTCGATCGTAGTCAGTAGATGAGAAAGCTCGGAGCTTCCATCGTACAGAAGATGAAGAGCGGCTTATCCGCAAAATGGAACCCTAATATGACAGCTTCATCTTGTCGACTATGCTTACTAAGTCAACATTTACTGTTCGGAAATCGTGAGCAAAATTCCGATATCAAGGTTCCAACCAGATGAAGGCTTAAAGCAGAGACAAGAATAGATGAACCTGGTCCAACACCAAACGCGTAAGCAAGCAAGGCAGCGAGCTCGGAGGCTAAGTCTTTGGGCACTCAGCGAGCCATACATCTCAACCTACTTCGATCAACATGACGAAAACAGATGTTCTTAAAACCCTTCTCGGGCTTACTCTGCTTATTGAAGATGATAACGCGAGCCCTCTGGCACGGCACCTTCAACGCTACGTCGATTGGTCAGTGGAAAAGGCTTTGATGAGCAGAGGCCCAACCATTGACGATGTAGTCATGGCTACTTTGGCGGTATCACCCATATATTTCGGATCGCGTTGCTCATTTACTGACAGATGTGAACCTCAGGGCTTGTATTCATTCCATAAGTCGGAACATATGAAGGCATGACGACTTGTCAGTCTAGCATCGAGAACATGTCTCGAGCTAGGTCTTCATCGAGCGCCAGAAGAGACTCCGGAGGCCGCCAAAATTCCTGGTTCTTTCTCTCCGCGACAGTTATTCTGCTGTGTATACGTACTAGACAGGACGCTTTCTTTCGCAACTGACCTTCCTCATACTACGAAGGACAAAGACATAGACGAGAAGTGCTTTGATCTTACGGGTCGCAGTCGACCTGCACCCGTAGGCTTACACCTTCTGACTCGCATCAAGGGAACATCAGCTCCATTACTAGTCGTAAACATGGAATACACATGCCTCAACTCGGAGATACTAGGACTACCAAAGGCTTCAAACAAGAGCGTTACAGAGGGTCGCCAACAAAAAGAGTACCTTGACTATAAGATCCAGCGGCTACGCGATCAATTCCGAGACCTCACGTCAGCCGCCCGATCTACAGCTTTACCCAGCAAACCCTGGGACCCTCTTCAAAACGAGGCCCATATGAATGACCTAGAAATCTTTCTTGAATTACGCATCTGCCACTCCCGAATACTACTACGCAAACCTCTCCTTCACTCCTACAAAGGCGATCGCGACAAGATAGCAGCCGCAACAGTCTGTATACAGTGCGCTAAAGCCACCATCTTTCTGTGCTCCAGCGTAATTAACAAGGCAGTCCCTTCAAAGTTTCTCCAAACCTCGTATGAGTACTTTACCGTGTCATCACTGGCTATAATCCTGCTGGTCGTTTCTCAAGACCCAGAAACCTACGGACCAGAGAGCAGAGACGCATTCCAAGAAGCGATCAGAGCACTTCAGGTTTCGAAGTGTCGAAACTTTGCATGCGGGAATTTGTCCTTTACTTTTGAACAATTTCTCAGGATTGGGGAGCGGCTTCACATGCCTTAAGATAGCAGTATACAACTGTTGCAGGACTTTGGAGATATCGAGATGGGGCAGCTCTTGGAGGATCCACAATGTGGTGAGTTAGGTAAGTGAATAGCGTCCCAAAGCATGATTGAGAGATGAACTAATTGCTGACTAGGCGATCTGCAGACTCCGAGTGACAGTATTTTCGGGAACTGGCCTGCAAATAGTAGCTATCTGTGAGATATAAGGACGCCAATATAACCTAAAGCGGGTGCTTGATGACAACTTTGGTCAAGCTGACCTTTCCCTCATTCACATCCTTGATGGCTTGGATTCCCTTCTCAGCCCCCTTCACAATCTTGATATTGGGGATTCGGAATTACGTCCGGTAGTTTTTCGCAGCCCGAACAACTGTCCCCTCTAGTCGAGTCTCCCATACGGGATTTGCTTTATTGCCCCCAGGAAACTCGAACGGGACAGGATTGTCGGTTTCTCTCGAAGCAAAGATCGTTCTCCATCGTGGCGGCTTACTGAATTGAGGTAAGGTACTGACAAATGTGGCATCTGGTCCGGTAACAATCGCCTCGCACTGCTCTATGGTACCAGGACTGTCTGTCTTGCATACAGTGTCTAGGGCATATCGGATGGGGACGCCGGTCTCGTCACATGTAGCTCTGACTACATCAACGATATTTAGATCTCGGTAGTTGAAACACTTTGTTGCGCCGAGCTCGAGGAGAGTCTCGTGGTTGGCAGACGAAGCAGTCGTGAATATCCATTTCACTCGCATAGCCTTGGCCAGCTGTATCGCAGCACTCCCCACGCTACTCGCACCACCCCGAACTAACAAGACGCCATTGGTAGGTGGCCCGTAAACACCTATAGCAGCGAAAGGGATCTCGAAGTGGTTCAGCGACGCATCTACAGCTGAGTGCACCATGATACTCAGAGCAGCGGCATCTGGCCGAGGGAGTTGAGCGGGTAATTTGACTGACATCAAGTTTGACTCTATTATCATAAAGTCTTGGTGTCCCCTATGATATCCTGGTTTTGAGCGTCCGGGATGGTCGGACCCAAAGACGACATCTCCGACGGCGTAGCGACTGGCCCTTCCTGCTTCTATGATGGTACCGCAGATTCCATAGCCGCATACGCGAATAGACGGATCGCAGGAGTTGTCGACATAGATACACTTGTTCATATTGGCTTTTGAGCTTTGTGGTTGTTCGAAGGCTGGAAATCTGCCAGGACTGCAAGAACAGTACCGAGATTCGCGGCGATCTGATAATCCTTGTCTTTAGACGTATGGCGGCGCGGATTACGCAAAGCCTCGCCAGCAAAGCTGAAACTCCTTCCGGGAAGACTATGAGTGAGACAAACTCGATGGGACAAGGGACCAAGAAGAGTATTCTCGGATGGTTCGGCACAACAATCACAGAATAACGCTGCTGTGTCGCGAGAGACATAGACGGGCATCTACTCGACCAACTTGATCTGCCAGCACAAACTCCGTTCAATCAGAAACACATACCTACCTAGATCTTAACTATCTCTGTTAGCTTCAACTTCCTAGAAACATCATACTATCCCAAAATGGCTCCTTACTTAGCTCCTGAGTGGCGTGAGGTTAGACTCTGTCCACTGTAGAAGAATTCACGAAACTGACACGCTGCAGGTGGAGAAAGAGCTTGGTGGCCGCCTTGTCCTTGGCGGAACCATAGAGAACTATCGAGCTGGTGGGGAAGCCATTGGCAAGTACATCAGAGCTCATCTGCCCCCTCCTCGGGATGATGGGCTTGAAGTTGGTGAGTGTACAGCAAATTCAGGTACTATCAAACAGCTGATGTAGCATAGCGGATGCGAAGATCAACGAGAACGTTAAAGTCCGTACTTATAAGCCGAAAGACTCCAACTCCAAGGAAGCGTTACCAGTTGGCGTTTTCTGTCACGGAGGTGGCTTCTCTGATGGATCTATGGCCTGTGAAGACTGATTGCATCGATGTACCCTTGCATCATCGTCTCTGTAGAATATCGTCTTACGCCAGCAGTCGATATCAAGGTCGTTTTCCAGGACGACTTTGACGGATTCACATGGGTAAGTGGCTTTCGCTTCTCTAATGTCAAAGTATACCTGGCTGACAGCCTGAAGACCTACTAAAATGCCTCCAAGTTGGGTGGAGACCAGAAGCGTGTTTTCATGCTGGGCATGTTTCCTCTTGTGAATTTGTGAAACAGCCTTGGCAGCACATTGCAGTGAGAAGTGTAGCCCGGAAAAGCCGTGCTATAGCAGGAGTACGAAGACCTGTACTCTTGATGCGTACCAAGGGTTTGTGTGTATTGTGATAATTGACCTATAACATCTTGACGATTGTGGTGTGTCTTGGCTCTTCCGACCCAAGGCTGGAAGGCAATTGGAACCCCCATATCGATTATCCAGATATGCAGAAAGGGCCGCCTTTTTGGAAAACAATTGCCAACAGGGTCTAGCAGCCGGATGGGGTTTTCAGCCGGGTATCCCAATAGTTGGTTGCACAAAGCATCTATCAATTCAGGGTCATACCCCGGATCCCCAGGTCGGAATATAAACAAGAACTCCGAGGCTAAGATGGAGATTCGTGGCTCCAGCATTAGCGTGACCACTACCCCGGACTTCCCTCCATCACTAGCCCCCGAGGTCTAACTAGCCTGTGAGTAAAAGTCCAGAGCAGCATTCGACTCTGACATCAAGCTCCATCAACTTTCCCTGATCTGGCAGCACGTTACTCCTCAGAATTTGACAACACTACCCAGCGTCACTCACTAGGCTCTGAGTTCATCTTTCTGCTACTTTATCGGCATCCGGTCTTACTTCGTAAAAGCAAAGTTGAGTACTACATGGCGCATTCCTCTGAAGATATCTTGCACCGAAAGGATGGCCCGATGGTAATTTATTCTGCGTCTTCACTTCCTGAGCATAACATTGACCAATCTTTTAGTCATGGCCATTATGGTGGCGATTGATCATGATGGGTAATCTATCCTTCTTTGTCATGATGGGTCAAGTTCTCGGTGCTTCCATCCCTCCCGTGCTTCTTCCTCTTGTAGAGGATATGCATATAAGCAGCACGAAGATCTCTCAGCTCGCAAGCTGGGGCACTCTTTGCATCGGCCTCGGAGTAAGTACTATGACCCAACCCAGTGACTCATTTGAGTTCCATCGGCGCTGAACATTTTCTCGATTATCGAAATATCTGGGCACTCCCCACCATCGCATACATCGGTAGCCGCTATACCATCCTCAACGGTCTCGCAATGTTCACTGCAGATTTCTTCTGGCAGGCACGCGCTCAATCATATGAGTCCTTACTCGCTACTCGTGTTATAGGTGGGCTAGACGGTGGTGTTGTAGAAGCTCTCGGTCCAGTTGTCGTGGTGCTCCTATTTCCACGCGAGTATGTCGCCAGAGCCATGAGCGTATACACCTGGGCCTTGGGTACCGGCGCCGTCTTTGGTGCTATGACTACTGGCTACGCTGTTGACAATTTGGGCAGCTGGAGATATCCGAACTACATATTCGGCGGCATCTGCGCGCTCAACCTTTTTGTCATGATCTTGATGTTTCCCGAGCCCCTTACCAATATTCGAAGTTCCTGGCGACCCCGAAGTCTCCAATATCTCCGTCACGTCGGTTGATGAAGAGCGGGTTGGTAAGCCGAAGGAGCCTTTGGAGGAGGTTGGGAATGCGCAGCAATACGAGACACGCCCAGCATCAGTGGCCACTTTCGAGCCATGCAAGCCCGGTGCACTCTGGTTCAGACGGTCATTCTTTCTTACCCTCAAACGCAACCGCCCACCACCAAACTTCTTCTATCTTGTCGTGGAGCCATTCAGAATACTTGTGTCTCCCGCTGTCATCGTCACTGTCCTGCTCTTTGGCTTCTCATTCGCTGGCCCTATTGCCACTTCGATCCTTGTCTCGACCACCTTCTCTCAGCCCCTTCGTCTCTGGACATCTGGCCAAGTTGGTCTCTGTAATATCGCTCCCTTCTTGGGCCTACTGGCCGGTATGCCGTTTGGTGGCGCGGGGGCGGATTGGCTTGCTGAGAGACATTTGCGACGCCAAGGGGAGTTCGAGCCCGAGTCAGCATTGCCCGTTCTGTTACCATTCGCCATCGCAACGCCAATAGCTACAACCCTTATAGGTGTTGGCTTCCAACGTGGCTGGTACTGGACTGTTGTTGGGCTCTTTTTGGGCCATTCTCGATGCCAATTTCACCGGAGGCTGCAACGTCATGATCTCCTACTGCACTGAAAGTTACCCCAAGAAGGCCATAAGGCCATTCAGATCGGTGTCGTGGTTAATGTCGTCAAGAATATTGTTGGCTTTGGTGTATCTTACAGCACCTTTGATTGGTGGATGAAGGATAAGTACTTCATGTTCTTGACTGTTGCACTGGTCATCTTTGTGCTCTTCATCGCTACGGTCCCGTTGTGGATTAGTGGACCGAGCATTACTCGCAAGACCGAAACATGGGTGAAATATGAGGAGGAGTAGGGTGTCATTCGAGGTTGAGTCCTGTGAGCTTGAAAATAGTCTTTACATTTTAGTGCTCCTCCCGGCTCAAGCCCTGGAAGAGGCAGCATAATTATAACGGAGTATGCACCCAAGGCCGGGATTGGCTGTCAATGTAACGTCAATAAATTCCGCGCATTTCCGCTAAGATAAGCATCTTTTTACCTAAAAATAGGCTAGCTGAAACGTTAGACAAGCCACAGCGCTACGGCTGCATCATCCAGGGCCTATGGTTAGACAGCCGGCAATAATTGCCAGAACCCATGCTTCAGCTGTTGTAAAAGCCCGGCAAAGATATGCCGACGACCTTGTATAGAAGCGTGATCTACACTCCAGCGTATTGTCTATATAAGCTTTTGAAATCCGCCAATACAACATATTTCTTTCTCGTTCCCGTATACTAGCTGGTCTCTTTCGCGCTGAGGCATGTCATTCATCTATCACTTTATCTACCAGTACGCCTTTTGTCTTGTTGCAAGTCACATACTACTATAAACAGTAGCCATGCACTTGCTATCACTCCTTGCTTATGCCACTGTCGTCGTGGCAGCCACAGATGTTATCACAGTAGGTGTAAAATAAGCCAAGTACCTAAGTCTCATGGTCTGATCTCTTTAGGCAAGAGTCTACAGTGAGACCAACTTGAAAGGGTCATATAAGTACCTCCATGGCTATGGCTGCAACAACGTTAAACCTAGGTATCTATAGTCCTTATCGACGGCCTTGATGAAACTAATCCTGGAACAGCACCTTCAAAGTCGAAAGTATTCACCTTCGCCACCAAACATTCTGCTACCTGTATCCGTAAGATGGGCATGCTATATTAGTGCGTGTCAGTCGCTAATGATCTGCAGTAAGAAGGATTGTAAAGGGTCGGGAATCTTTACATCGAGGGATGTTGACGATCTGAGACAGGACCCGACTCTTTCAGTTCATTGCTATAATGCTTCGTTCTAGGCAATTTTTTCATCTACATATCGGATCGAAACTTATGCTGGCATAATCATTGCTTTCTAATCCAGGTAGTGCTTGTACTGTGAATAATATCGTTAAGTCGGTGTTCCGTAGCAGGTTTCATCGATGACAGTTGGTACATGCCATTTTGAGTCACAGCCACTTGTCAATATGATTTGGTTGGTTGGCTGGCTACTTTGAATATTGATATTGCTGCGCACGACGCTTTTTATGCTTGCACAGAGCTTCTTCTGTGGATGCGTCTTTTCTTTCGCCAAAGATAACGTCTCCACAAGTATTCTCCAGAGCAGAAGTTCCAGACTGCGCTCGACAGGCTTTGTAATATCGGATAGAAACCTCCACGGGTCATAGAGGCTCGTATTAACTGTCGTGGGTAATCGCCTGATAAGGATGGGAGTAGGTGGGCATAACCGACAAGTTTTGGGAGTACTACCAGTGACGGACGAATCAATAAGCTGTTCATAGATCGGGCTTCGACTTTGGTATTTTTGGGAACCGTTCCTCGAGTCATAAGCTCCGCTGTTACCACTGCCACCAGCCTCGTAAGCGTAGGTATCTTTCTTCGTGGTCTTTCTGGGTCTTCCCGCAGTCCCATACCCCCAGGAATCGATTTGTGAACAGTGGTCCTTATTTTCATCGATGTTTGGCTCAAGCCTTGACGTCAAGTCCAGATCAGGAAAGTAGGCGGATAGGTTTATTGCACCGAAGTCGCAAGGATCTGGAAACACTGGATACCAGATCAGCTGCTGAGACTATATGAATTCGAATTGGAGGCCATAGTTTACTCGCTATTGGTGATTCTGATAGACTTGCTTGATAAGATGTCACGTAATTACAATTAAAAGATCATCAATTCCCGGGTCCGGCGCGCTTGAATTGAAGGATTGGATTGGTGGTTCGAGTACTTGATTGTCTCTGGATGCCCGACGAGGAACTATTTCAGCCCAGTATCCCCGGCGTGCTGCCCCCTTATATAGCAACGTCTTACTGGTCGTCAGCTTGGTTCGCCATGGTCTTGTTGGTGCGGCTGTTGCTGTTACCCCTCAGAGGGCAAACAAGGCGCCCGAGGCGGATTCATTCTCAGACGACGCACATCGATTGTTGAAGCTTCATTCGGCCTTGCCAAGTTTAGTTCCCAGGCTCTAGTCTTAGATTCAAACCAAAGACAACAAAGAGTCATCGTTTCGAAACCACTTAATTTATAGGAATAGAACGCCACAGATTCGGCATGACTTAAGGTCTTTATAGCCAGAAATAAAATATTCTTATTTTAAATTACTAAAAGAAGGTTGTAACCCTTGAATTGAAATCCACAAGTCTATCTGAATTTATTATTTAATCCCCTGGTGTCGCTTATATGCCTATCCTGCTTGTTAAATATTATCGCCTACATACCATGACAGTGCTATTCTGGAACCGGGTTCACAACAACGCGCTAAAACGGAGCGCATGACAGTTTGGACTCTCGCTATACTCGCTCCCAAGGCACAGCTGATCCAAATGTCCAAGAGAGACTTGACAACCAGTCATTGGGCTCATCCGCTTTATGCTGTAGCCATTGGTCAGTCATCCTGGTATTGGTGTCTAAGTTGTGAGCTAGAAGTGTTATTTACAGTTAAGACTTGTGGCTGAGAGCTTACTCCGGCTGAGAGAACTTAGTGGGCTCATCCTATGATAGTCCTACCTTTCTCAGCCTTCCCTTCGATTCAACTATGACAACAATGGAGAATCTGCCCCTTGATGGATGATTGTAAATTCCGAGACTATCAATAGAATGTAACCGAATAACATACTTCCTCCGATCCAGCGTCCAAACCTTTCGCCATACCAAACGGTTGTTGTAAGCGCTAGCGTAGAGCCCCAGAGGACACATAGCTCAGGGACATTGACGTTACCCCCATCAAAGTTCCCGGAGGTATCGACCATAACAATCCCCACGCAGAGCGTCAGCAGGAAGACATTGTTCCTACGGTGTTGGCCACAAGAATCCCTACTACATGGCCCCGGTTCCCACTCAAGATAGCCACGAATTTTCGGGCAGGGTAGTAGTAATGGTAAGAATGACGATACCGAACAAAACGTCGGAGATGCCAATAGCTTCTGTGATGTTGATGGCGGCGTGAGAGAGAACATAGCCCGACAGGCTGATGGCTAAGAAGCCAAGGGCCAGAAACCCAATATGATATCCGAGGCTCCGTCTCCTTAGACGACTTGACACATTTGTGACCCGGCCGCCGCAGGGTGGCCATAGACTCGCTGGTGTTGGTCGCCATACTCAGGCTCATGTTCCTCACAGCTCGGCAGAAAGGCACTCCCAACAGACGCCGCCGATTCTATCGGCAATGTATCACTTTCCTCATCGCTACTATGGTGATCCGAACCTTCGGGGGCAGTGAGACTTCCTCGACTGATAGCCCAGCCTATGGAGATGAGGTAAATGGCAAAGAGCACAATCAAGACAGAACCACAATTCCAGACGATCCTCTGGGAGAAGTCAATAATTGGCGCGACAAAGGTGGTGATAACAAGTAGACAGAGCGAGTACATCCTAGAGCTCCTGTCAAACTCAACGCGTGAGCCCGCGGGCCGGAACAAAAGCCCGAGTGAAAAGGCGCCAAGGATATTCGAGATGGCGGAGCCGATAATATTTTCCACGGCTAGCGAGGGTCGACCTTGAGCAAGTGAAGCAACGACTACAACGAGCTATGATGATGTTAATTTGGGAAGATGACAGATGGGTTCAAGCGGTATCTCTTCCCATTCTGCACCAGTAGTGAGGAGCGCAATCACTGTATCCGGAATTCCCGTCCGACGGGCAACGATGGCGGTATGGTCGACCAATTTATCAGCACCAAACTCAGGAAGAAACAGAGTGCTAGTGAACACGGCGACATTGTAGGCGATGGTATCACCGTTAGCTATGACAAACGTAGAGTTGATGACAACAAGAAGAGGACATAAATAGCATAGTAGGAGACGGATGAGATCACTAGAGTTGGCGTCATAGTTGGATAAAAGCGGGGAAATTGTCCCATATGAATGCCTCTAACGTCTTGACCGTTATGCCTATTTACGGAGGTAGGTTTCAAAAGCCTTTGCTGGCTAAGAGGGATCGGCAACTACCCCTGTAAAGTTAAACAGGGTATCCCTGCTGATTTTATTAGCTATCTTCTATAAGTGATTTTTATATCGAGGTCTATACTAAAAGTCTTTACTAAAGATAACTATAGCTAGTAGACCTACCTTTATTAAGATACCTAAGATATATTAAGTAAAATAATACTCACTAACTAAAACATTATTATAGTAATTATAGCTAGTAATTAGAATA
>VYWZ01003006.1:0-16410 GCA_008711595.1 Fusarium xyrophilum
GTCGACTGGGATAGATGGCGGGGGGGGGGTTATGAGGATATACGCACAACATCGACACCGCGGTTTCGAGCAACGGCGATGACAGTCTTGAGGGTTCCGAAATCGATACCTATACAGAGGAAAGCCAACGGTCAGTTTGGTGTTGTTCAAAGTCTGGTTGTTCCTTGTGATGAAAAGCGATTGGCTGAGCACCACCAGCAAGAAAAAAAAGTGAGCACTCGGATGGCATCACTTACCAACGACACTCATGATTTCGATGGGTGGGGTTTGCCCCGAGACACGATATTAAAGCAGAAAGAAGAAGGGGGATATAAAGTTGAGCGATGCGCGGGAAAGCTCAAAAGAGAAGAAGGAAAGCGATCGCAAAAAGGCGGGAGAGAGAGGGAGGATCGTGAGAATGGATAAGATAGAAAGAGTAGGTATGGAGGGGAAGAGTAAAGGCCGGTAGGGTATGAATGGCTAAGGTGACCTAGGTCGGTCTGGTTGGGCGGCGGTTGTTTATGGCCTGGCCTGGTCCGCTGGCGCTGGGTCAATTTTTTTAGGTGGAGGGCCAGCGAATGGCTGCACTGTACTCCGTACTGGAATTTTCAATGGTTCAGTGGCCACAGGGAGGTGCACTGTATCCAGTACCTGCGGGTCGATGTACGATGTGGTGGAGCTGCAGTGTAGAGCGATGATGTAAGCCAAGTATACACTACTTGAAAGCCTGTCGCGATTCGATTCTTTTCTTTAAGCTGTTTCTAGAAGATGCCAAGTTTTGTTCCTTCCAAAGAGTTTCAAACCGTCTTCCGAAAAAGATGTCCTTCGACTTTTTATATTCCTGGTAGATCTAGTGAGCATGAACCAGCGCAATATCTCGTTGTGCTGGGATGCTGTGGTCACGTTGAACAGTTGACTAGACTTGGCAGACCCTAGAAACGACGATGGATTTCTGTGCGATTCTGTCACCAGATTCAACAGCTCCTGTACGCAATCAAATTGCCTTACAGTGGATATCAGGGATTTAAAACAGATACAGCATCTCCACAAAAAAGAGAAACGCAAGGCACCAGCATCAGCCTCTCTGTACATACATCACAGCAACTAAGTTGCTAGGTTAAGGTACCTTGATCGGTCTAGTGGGCGGTAGTACTTCTTGGTACTGTTCCTCAGTGAGTGATAATTGCCTACCTTTGACTCGAGTCCTGAATGAGGCAAGCAAATACAATGCCTTCCCCACCCCTTTTGGCTTACCAGGACAAGTGCAACAGCAAGTAAAAATTTAGTTGCCATGCCCCTCCCCCGCCGTTCCACACACACACAGTACAGAAAACCCCAAACGGGTGAGAGTCCCTCTGATAACGATATAAAGCAGGTACCTACCTTAAGGTACCTAGTTAAGTCTCCGTTCATGGATCGATTCCTCGCCACCTAAGCTCCTTTGTTAGTCTCTTCGACATGGCAAACTTGACTTTTCCATCACAGTGGATCTCAGCGCACTCTTAACCCCCCAATTGACGAGACAAGAATATCTCCATCGAGAACCTTGAAGAAATTTCGAGACTACCTATCTTGGTCGAGCTCAATAATACCACCACCTTAAACCGGGCCCAGCCCTCCGGGTGTGACTAAAGACAACATTTGCATGATCTTGACACAGCCAAACAAACCGTGCCAAGCTGTTCGAAACTAGTATCATGCACTTTTCACTCTCCTGCTCCGCCAACTTGGAAATGAATTTTCAGGTCATCGACTGGACTGGCTCACCGACAAAACACTCGTTTCTCTCCCCGGCACACCGAAACGACAATTTTTCATGGGCTAGCAAGGAGTAGCCCCAGGCTGGTGAGAGTTGTTGAAATTGCATGTATATCAGGACGCCACATTTCAGTGAGGCTATTCAACAAATGACCTGTCTGGCCTGGTCTGGCCTTCATCATCTTCATCTCTCTTGTGTGCTGTCATGATGGCCGATGCAGCTCCAGAATTGCGGCGTAGATGTGGGCTTCACAATGCTTGGATCGGATCGACAACTATCCAACGCAAAACCTGCTGACCGTTGTTCGAGATAGCTTCATTCTCTACATTAGGTATGTATAATCTGAGAATGACGAACCACAAAAGGAACTGGCTCAGCCTAAGCAATACGAACACTGGCTTGATCCAGGTATAATCCATCGCCTTATTCAACGGCTTTTCTTAAGCCTCCCTCTCGTCATTCGACTAGCAAACGACATGTTTGATTCAAGCCTTGTTTGTCCCCCGTCAAGGCTGGAGGTACCAATACTTCTCTCCGGGGAATTTCGACGACGAGATTCAACTGGCTCATCTTGGGCGACCTGATTGTATTCGATCGTACTTCGGGAAGCGGTCATATCTCCCGAAATTTCAGCACGCCTCATAGGTGAAGCTGAGAACCCGCGGCTAGACCGGATGCCCCCCATATTGCTCACTTGAGAAGCTCGGTCCTGCATTTGTTGTGCAATCTCGTACTTCCGAATGTTTTCCTCATCCATCAGGAGCTTCATTCTTCGCTGTGTTCCAACCCCGAGATCCGCACACTCTTGAGGCTTCGAGAACTCATGGGATGTTGCCTTCCCCATCTCAATATCCTCTGTGCTGGTATCGATCTCATCTGGATGAGCATATGTTCCCGATGCTGTCTTCTGACGTGCCGAGAACTTGCCATCAATCTTGTCTGGTGGTCGCACCACGCTTCGAGTTCGTCCGAGTTCGGTGGTTGCGGTCGACATACGGTTCGAGGCAGCCCTACGTGCTTCGTGTGCCGCTTTAAACGTCTCGGGGACCACGTTCAGTTCGTCTCCCTGTTTCTCAGCTTGTTCCACTGCTTCTCTTGCTGTCGTGTGAGCGTTCGCCGCCGCAGCATCGGCTCGTGGCCCGCCCCAAGTTCGCTGCCCTGCTGTGAATATACCGTATATCATATACAGCCAGTTGTAAAACGGATTAAGAACAAACATGAGTGGATAGAGCCAGATTTTAAATCGCCGGAGCTTGGCTCCAAAGTACAGCATCAGCAGCCAATTCAGCCCCAAAGAGACGGCAATGAAGCCTACGGGAAGGTCGTCCACTTTCTTGACTGTAGTTATCAGGGCCAAAACCATGATGAAGAATAATAACGCTGTTGTCCGGATGGTATTCTGCATGAAACGGACCAATATGAGAACGGGGTAGCGCTTCCACAGGCGCCAGTCCGTCAACATACAGACCTCGTTTGTGATAAAGCCTAGAAACCATCGGCGCCGCTGCTTAACCAGGGACCGATATGTCTGCACAGCCTCGGTTTTGCAAAAAGCCGATGTGCACATCTGGATCTGGTACCGCTTCCTGGCTCCAATCATGAATAGATGGGTTAACCAGCGATCTTCTCCCAGGTGACACTTGGCAAAATCGAACAGGTCTTCACACTGCTCTGTCTTGTCTACAAAATAGTATTTGGCCATTCTCCGAAATGCTGAGAAGCGCAGCATCGTCAAGGCTCCCGGCAGACAAGTGACGGAACCACAGCCAGATTCGACGGTTCGCTCAAACAACTGTCCGTGTATGTATTCCATGTCTTGTAACAGGGTAATGATGCTATGCTTCTTCGTCGTCGAGGTAATGACGCCTGTCATAGCTAGCATGTCTCTAGAATTGCCAGGGCTGAGCTCCATGTCGTAGACAAAGTTTTGTAGGCATACCTTGTCTAGGACACAGTCGGAATCGATAAAGAGAATGAACAGATTGTCGTTCCGCTTGAGATACTCCTCGTAAACTCGGTCGATGAGCTTGAAGGTTACTTTCTGGCAGTGACGTTTTCCTCCGTGCTCAAAGCGTGAAATGGTTACACGTGCAGATCGATATGTGACATCAATACTCTTGGGGTATGTCTCCATCTTCATAGACACACCAAGCTTATCAATAGTGCTGAGGTACAGTTCGTCTTCATCCTCCCCGTCGAAGGACAGGAAAACATGGATACAGGCGGGTGGGTAATCGCATTCGACAACTGAGTTGACAGCTGTGAGGAGAACCTCGGGTTCTTCTCTGTAACAAGGCATGACTATGACGACCTTTGGCGCAGTAACATCATCGAGCACCTGTTTCATACGCTTCGTTCGACCGAGCTGATTTGTCACGACTTGATAGATACAGAACAACCATGGCACTGTCAAGAGGATCGCGAAGGTCCAGAATGCAAACCACTGGAGAAAATACACCATCTCTTTCGGCCACAGCTCTGTAATGGTATCCGGAAGTGGCAGTGTCACCATCATGATTGGGAGGAATATGACCCTAAACTTGATATTAGCTAAGGCCATTTTGTATTATGTCAGAGGACGGGACACGGCCTACCGGAGGAGCACAAAGGCAGCGCCAACAATGATGCACAAGACATTAATGGACCAATGTTCTGCCTTTTGAAAGACTTTGACGAGGCAATAGACGAACGCTGCCAACCAGAGAAACCACTCGAGGCATGCCATCAAAAGCACGACGCCAACTATGCTGGTATATATAATCTGGAATGATCAAGTTAGCGCACATGATGGAGCAAAACACTGCGGTGTGCCGACTCACGTTTTGCAACGGCCAGTTCTTTAGTTGGGCCATGATTGCAAAGCAGCCTTTCCTCCTCGTTTGACAGCAGTCGGCAGGCAACAGAGAGACAGTGTCAGTAAGACAGAGAGAGACAGTTCGCAAAATCGATCTGACGCACGGCGACCGCTCCCCAAAGATTTGTGTGCTGCAAGCCGTGCTGGACAGTCCTCACCATGGGAGACAAGAGCCGAAGAAGCAAGCACAGGGCAGTGTTCAAAAAGGGGCCGTCTGTTAGCTTAGGGGCACTGCCTTCAGGTGAGCTCCCGGTGGGTGCCGGCAGAATATTGCGAGGCTTGAATGAGTCAAGCTTGGTGACACAAGCCAAATCGATTAGAAACAGAATTGGAGGAGAGCAAGTGCCATGAATATCAGAGGAAACTGCCTTTATAAGCTGCATATGGGGGAAGGCGCGAGGAAGATGCTGAGAACGAAAGAGCTACCTATCGAATGTAAAGAAGCTCAGATCCCCGTGGGAATCCAAGGCAAGATTGTCCACCCAATGGTCACCAAGAACTGGGTGTCATCCCAACCTCATCACAGTTACACATGATATATTGCCTGTCACATGGTGAACTAACAAATTAGTCAATCTGGAAATGAACATACACACACAAACCAGTACTGGCTTTAGCATTTCCACTCTTGACTAAATCATTGCGTTGACCAGGTCTAATGCTTTCTAGTATCAAGTTCAGTATTTCAATCTCAAGCTACAGCGTACTGATAACCAGCAACCTGGCAGGGCTTAAATGCCTTCTTTAGCTATTAATCTACTCAAGACATGTTGGACGTCTAAATATCCTCAACTCTAGGCAATGCATGTGCTTCTAGCATGTCATGCATGTCCCTTCCGTTCCGTGGCAAGCACGTTGCTGCGTCACGAGCGTGCGGCAGGGTTGTGTTCTGACGTCCAGGCTTATACTGCGGAGGCTATCTTACTGCTGCGAGAATACTTCCAGCAATGAAGCTGGATTGTGTGAGGCAGCATTATCGAAAAGCATAGCTTGCATAAACGTTGAGGAGGATTCAGCTTACTAGACCGCCCTTTGCGCGACGTGCAAAGACGGCACGAATGTGGTACAAGGTCGGTTCTTCACCACAGCATCCGTGACCACATTTCGGGAGCGGAGCGACGGTCATCCCGGGAGGCAGTCGTCGAGTGATATCGGCTTATCGTCAAGGCTAGATTAGGAGTCTTACCCATTCGAATATCTTTACCAATCGACATCGCTCAGCTGGAGTTTACGAGATCTTTGGCTCTTATCCTTGTTCGATCTCTCCAACCGGTTGTGATAGAAGGTCGCCGGTCGTTCGTTGCCTGAATTAACGTGTGAATATTGGTGTTGTGATGAATTTGTGTGGGCTGAGGGTCTGTACCACCATCCTGGTCTTCATTCTGCTGAAGATCATAGTTGAGCACCAAATTCTTGATGCGCTGTTGTTCCTCCCTTTCAGCCTGTTGCTGGTTCTTCATTGCAATAGCAAAGGTAGAATCGGAGGGCAGTTTAACAGTCCGCGTCTAACTTCAGATCAGCATCTAGGGAACGGTACAGAGTGGCAATGTAAACTACCTGCTGGCGGTTGCCCTTCTTCGTCAATAAGGAGAACGCCATAGTATGGCCAGGGGGAGATTCTCCTTCGCCTCCCTCTGTTGAGGTAGCCTCGCGATTTTTGGATCGAACTGGAAGCGGCACATCAAAGAGCTGCTTGCGCTCAAACTTGCGCGACTCGAGACTTTCAGCCATCATCTTGGCATACTCGCGCTCAAAATCAGCCTCATCCTCAGGGTCAACTTCCTCTTCTTGTCGAGTGACTACGATGGCTTCCTCCTCAAAGGTACTTTCGTCGTCGGAATCTTCCTCCACATCCTGTATTACATCTGTCAATCATGGCCAAGTATTTCACATTTGATTGACTTACCTCTGCCTCCTCTTCCTCAGAAGCACTGTCTTCGTTGTCGTCGCCATCTTCATCATTGTCCACGTTGTCATCGTCCGACGAGGCATCGCTTGTGGCATCATCCACGTCGATTCCCTTGTCAACGCCCGCCGACTTCTGATCTTGAGCAACGGCAAGTTGGAAGGCTTTTACGGCCTCATCCAAGCTTGTGGCTAGTTTCCATTGTGGTCGTGTCAGAGCAAATGTGTCTTGAACTAAAAACTCGATATCCATTGGCAGGGACACTTTAGTGAAGATGTAATACTACCCGAGTGTCAGATAGAGACAACATAACGAAGGGGGGGGTGGGGTTGGTGGAACATACCTGGAAGAATGAGAGGAAGTAATCCAACTTCTTGCCCGCTGCTCCGCGGTTAAAGAACATGCCGCAGGTTTCCAGCATTGTAGATACAAGTCGAATGCGGAAGAAATCATCGGGAGGATCGAGTGGAATATATTTACCAGGCACAGGTGGACCCCCTTTTAAGTCAGTCAGTTGATGGACAAATTAGTAGCCTGAGGAACGTCTTACCATATCCGAATGTCATAATTTTGTACATGGTGTCAAAGATAACAGGATGTTCAAGCATGCGGTAGTTATAAAGCTCGCCAAGATATTTGACTTCGGTAATGCGTCGCTGATAGAACCTGTAATCATTCTGCTCAAGACCAAACGTCACAGACTCGATCACGTTATCAATAACCTTGACCACAAAGGCAGGATGGTAGCGATAAAGCGCGCTGAGCAGGATACCAAGAAGATGGACGCTTCCGTACTTCACCTTCCCAGGCTTTGAGAACACCTTCTCCAAGTTGGCGACAACCTAAAACTATCAGCACTTATTCATGAGATACTATCTCTGCTGCATACCTCTGTCTCCTCCCAGTGGAGCCTCCGAATTTGCTTCAAGATCTTGCTGTAATTTCTCTTTGTCATATCAACATAGATCAATTTGCGAACAAAAAGCTCCATGGGAGTGCGTTCCTTCTGCTCAATAGCTAAACGCTCTGGTGGGTCGACGTAGTAAACAGCGTTATCGATGAGCATCCGCTCTGGTTGTCCAATATGTTGGACGGACTTCTTGCGCTGCAGAGTTTCAAGAAAGCTCATCATACGAGGAGCTGTTTCAGGGTTTCGAAGCAGATACCGGCCGCAGTTCTCAATGAGGTTGCACAGGATCTCAATGTTCATGCGTGAAAAGTCATCAAGGCTGACTTTCAGACAATGAAAGACAACATGCTCGGGCACAATGCCGAATTTTGTCAACTCAGCAAGATACCGGATGTTGCTCAGACGGACTTGTCCCAAGAAGTCTTTTTCCTTCCGTCGTTGAAGGCTACGGAATTCCGCATCAAGGTAATCGACCAGGCCCTTTGGAACATCTGGCATATATCGACCCAGAGTGGCCACAAGACGAGACCATGACGGGAGTAGGTCGCTACGACCCTTTGGAACTTCCGTCAGAGCCTTCACCAGACGGTTGCGAGAAGCCTTGGAATTCAGGAAGCAGAAATCGATAGCTGTTTGGTCTGCGATGTCTTTGTTGGTCAACTCTGGTAGACGCGCAAGCAGGGCATCGACTTGCGCTCCAATGGTTCGGTTAGCGATAGATGTGGACTGGTCGTCAGCAGTCTCGGCAGTCTTGGGGGCTTCCGAGGCCTCGGATGGGTCTACCTTCTTCCCAACTTGTTCGTCCGTATCTGTCTTCTTCTTTTTGCCGTCTTCCAGTAAAATGGCAGGGACCTTGCCTTTGAGATCAACCAGATTTTCGTAGAAGCGTCGCTCATCTTCATCCTCCCAGATTCCGGCACCGTCTCCCATAGAACGAAGATAATCGCCAGTCTTAACGAGACCGATAGACCCGTTCGAAGCAGCGAATGAATCATCTGAGTCTTTGAGATCCGGCATTTCGGCCCCAATTGCGTCCGCAATAACCTGTGCGTTGGAAACGAGGCGTTCTTGAGCCTTGACCTGCTTCTCATAGTTCGCCTGTCGATCTTCAAAGACTTCGCCGGACTTGACATACGCCTCGGCATTACGTCGAGCTTGCGACTGTATCGACTTCTGATCCCGAGTGATATGCCCCTTGACATCATCAAAATACTTCTTCAATATGCTCCTGAATCGATCACGCATTTCGGATTCGGTAAAAGGCTGATCTGCGTCAGGAGACACCTCATTTCCACTATTGCCATCCTCGGCTTCATTCCCTTTAGTAGTGCCATCTTCCTCTACTGTCTTTCGGCCATCAGCGCCTGTTGGTTTCACCCCAAGAATATCCCAGCTGAATGACTTGACAAAAATGACAAGAAGCGGAAGGTTGGCATGTTCGCGGTCGTGTCCAAGCAAATCCTTGAGTACTTCGAGGGGGAACGGTTCCGCGCTGGTGCCTTTGTTCGTTCGGGTCTTCAGTTCGGGAGTCTTGCCTGCGGCTCCTTTTGTTGCGTCGTCGGGCCTGCTAACATCGTCAAGGGTCCTGATGACGCCAACGAGCCACAACTCGGTCACTACACGAAGTAAAGCGCGGTGTCTTGTAATACGCTCCTTCTCTTCTTTCTCACGAACCTCTGATGCTAGAGCTTTGAGGATACCCTTATCCGGAGTCGCCATCCCTTTTCCGAGAAGCCAAGCTAAGTATTCCGTGAACTCGTTGGGGCCGAATCGCTGATGGAGAGCACTGACAATCTCCACGCCGGCCTCGATCTCGCCAGGCGACTTGAGTCGGCATAGTCCCTCATAGCAAGCAGATATGATCTCGGAAAGGTACTTGTGTAGGCTCAAAGTTCGGATTTCCTGGAGGAAGGTACTGAGGGTAGCGGCGGTAATGGCTGTTCGCAGCCGCTTAATGAAAGCGGTATTCTTCTTGAGAGACGAATCGAGAGTCTTTGCAACAAGGAACAAGTCTACGACACGAGTTGTTAATAGAAGATGGCGGGGGAGTGGGGGGTGTAGGCAGATGATTCATACCAGATTCGCCATCCCAGGCCTTTTCGTTCAGAGTGCGCAATTCGCCTAGAGAGACAATGAGCTACTATACAAACAAGAAGGGTGGTGAGAGATTATACGCTTCCTTGCGCGATCCATGGCGGGTCACGGTATGATTGGAGGCGATTCGCGACCTGATAAACGTTCTAGATCGAATGTGAAATGGGTGGAGGCGGCGCTACATTCAGCGCAGGCTGCCTGCTAAGGGATATATTTCCCCAGAAATTGATGCTGTAGATAAGGCAACAGAGCCGACATGGGTGCGTCCGTCAAACCAGGACGAGGGATATGCAATGTGGCAGGGCTGATACGCCTGGGCAGTCAGTGTCTGTTCGAGGTTTTGCTGTTACCTGATTTTGAGGTCGACAGCGATTAACGTTAAGGTACGGAATACAGCTAGCCAAAGAGGTGCAGGTGCAGGTGCAGGTGCAGGTGCTCAGGGCGGGGTCAAGTTTCGCCTGCCACCAAAGTCATAATGGTATAGGCTGGGCTGGTATCTAATCGAAGCTTTGAGTTCTACTCTGTACTACATGTAAATCAGGATTCCTTACCTAGGTGCCTTACCTTGGATACATTTGAACGAGAACTCTAAGATAAGGTACCTAAGTACTTACCTGATGAACTCGCAATTAACAACTTCCAGCCACAAGATATCCATGGTAATACAAGACTTGGGGTCTAATTACGAAGGTTGCAAACGCCGCACTAAAAGTCTACTGAGAGTTGGGATTCAGTCATTGCATCACGATTTTATTGAGAGTTGTATTGTGAGACGTATCAGATTGGGGAACTCACAGCATCCCTATAAGTTAGTGTAAATATCATTGAAGAGTGCTAATGAACCCTACTAGAGTGTTGATCAGCTCCAGGTTAGGCTACCTACCTAGGCTACTTGTCTCTGGTGCAAAAGTGCCGGGCTGTGCTGAGCTTACACCCACATGTAGAGACCGAGTGCCCCACGTTAACAGTGTATCCAAAAATGAAAACCATCCGAATCTCAAGAATAATTACATCGTTTGGCACTTTGAGGTATCATAATGTATTGGAATAGTTAAGAATTCCAGCCTACGCAGCATACATAGACCATCATATCATTCACGACGACTTAGAGGATATCATTTCCTGCTTCACCATAATCCTTCAACCTCAACTTTATCCATTGATAGTATGACCATGGTCAAATCTGGACGGAGAATATGCCCACGATCTTGAGATATTTAGCATCTCCGGGCAGAAAACTTGATCATTCATAATGCACGAGACATTACCGACAAGTGCTCATCTATGCGCTGCCCAAGGTTATTTCCCACTATCTTGATCCCCTTATCAGCCCAGTTGCAATGTGGGCCCTCGGTGATACAGACATCTCCGGGGGCAATCAGCTAAGGAATAGACGTGATTCGCCCATCGCCTCTATCTCCTGATAACGCGGGATCAGACCAGAGCCCAACGCATTCACTCGATTGTAACTTGCATCTCCTCGCGGGAAATAGAGAAACACGATATCATGAACCAAGCTCCAGCAGATCCAAATGGAGAACCTTAGGGGGGTCCTAGGCCCACGAAACGGACAAGCGGCAGTGCCATCACGTCAGATCACCAGCGATAAGACTTATTATACTGCACTTTCTGCTGCCTCTTAGACTAATCTTCAATTCAAACAATTTTATCAGTACACTTGGTTGTGTAACCATTCTTGAGTCTTCTTCACAACTGTCACATATATACACTATGGAGACTTCAACAACAACAACAACAACAACAACAACAACAACAACAACAACATCCTTCCTACAACCGGGAAAGATACCTGAAAACTCTGAACCAATCTCAGCCCATGCACATACCCATAGCCTCCCTTCAACTCCTCCAGGAATAGCAAAGCCATCTCGGACAGGTAGCTTCCACGATCTACAAGAACTCTCATCAATCGAATCCCCTCGCCTCGACCATATCAAGCCTTATCCTCTACCTCCAAAATGCTCACCAAAGTCTGTCCTTAAGGAGGATCTCAAAACCCCTGACGAATTTGTCGAGAGAGATCCACGTCTCATTCGTCTAACTGGAGTCCACCCCTTCAACGTTGAGGCACCACTGAGTGACCTATATGATGAAGGCTTCCTAACCAGCGAGAATTTTCCCTATGTCCGTAACCACGGACATGTACCTAGGTGTGAAGATGATGATATCCTCGACTGGGAGTTCGAAATAAGTGGCTTGTCGAAAACCCCATCAAGAAGAACGTACGAGATCTTATCAACGATACCAGCAATTGACTTATCCAGTGACCTTCGTGTGCGCCGGAAACCGTCGTAAGGAGCAAAACATTGTACGGAAGACCAAGGGTTTCTCTTGGGGGGCTGCCGGCCTGTCAACAGCTCTCTGGACCGGTGTTGCCATCGGAGATCTGCTCGCTACAGCAAAGCCCAAGCGCGGGGCCCGGTATGTTTGCTTCGAGGGAGCAGACAAGTTATCTTATGGTACATCCATCAAGCTCAACTGGTGCATGGATCCCAACAGAGGTGTTATGGTGGCTCACAAGATGAACGGCAAGACCTTACATCCAGATCACGGCAAGCCTGTTCGTATAGTCATCCCTGGGCAAATTGGCGGCCGAAGTATTGAGTGGCTCAAGAAGATTACTGTCACAAAGAGCCTAGCGACAACTGGTACCACATCTATGACAACCGAGTCCTACCCACCATGATCTCGCCTGAAGAGAGTGCAAACTTACCCGAGGTCTGGAAGGATGAGAAGTATGCCATTTACGACCTTAGCACTAACAGTGCCGTTTGCTACCCTGCCCATGAAGAGAAGGTCCCGTTCACGGGCGCTCCGGCAAGTTATAAGGTGCGAGGTTATGCCTACGGTGGTGGCGGAAGACGTATCACACGAGTCGAAGTTACCCTTGACAAAGGTAGATCTTGGAGACTCGCCAACATCCGATACCCAGAGGATGACTACCGCAACGTCCCTGAGAGTGATACCCTTTACGGGGCCCGTGTCGACATGTGGTGGCGTGAGACATCATTCTGCTGGTGCTTCTGGGATCTCGACATTCCTCTGGATGAGTTAAAGAGTGCAGACGATATGATGATGCGTGCTATGGACGAGTCAATGGACGTACAGCCCCGAGATATGTACTGGAGCGTACTGGCGAGTGATGACGCAAACCGAGAAGTTTTCCTCCAGTCTAAGACACGGAGCAAAGCTATTCTCGATAGAAAGACATCCATCTCACCAGATACGAAGATCTTCTCCTTCAAGCTCAATCATGAAGGCCAGAAGATTGGCCTTCCCACTGGTCAGCATCTTATGACGCGTCTTCGTGACCCTGCCACCCGTGAGGCCATCATCCGCTCATACACACCATACTCCGATGGCTCAGATTGTGGTCGTCTAGATTTTCTTATCAAGATCTACTATGATACTCCCCAGCGCAAGGGCAGTGTCATGACACAAGCACTCGATGCCCTTCCTATCGGCCACTGGGTTGACTTCGGACTTCTTGCCGGCTCTGCAAAATCAGAGTTGACGAACGTACAGATGAACAAACAGTATACTATACATGCTTCCACGACCAACTCTGTGCGTCTTTGCAGACAGGCTATCCTTGAGCAACAACAAACTGGAAAGGGGCTCCTGGTCATAAAATCGTGATAGGTTGAATAGAACTGGTGGTGCACTCAAACGAATCGGTCATGATTCTATTAATGTCCACCCTCAGATCCATGGCCAGTTGGATTTGGATAGTAGTATGCTGCAACGGCGATTGCAACGTAGAGAATAATGAGCAGAAAACCTTCCAGGTAGTTGCTCTTCTGATCTTGAAGGAATCTACCAACGGTCAGAATGGCGAGGATGAGCATAACGAGGTCAAAAACTGCAAAGTTGAGATCAAGACCCTTGTTGAGGCCCCAGCTGATAACGACGGCAAGAGGAGCGTTGAAGAGAGCAGTTTGTAATGTAGCCCCAAGCACGTGGGACATTGCCAGATTGATCTGGTTATCCCAGGCCTCATCAATGGCAGTCAAGTGCTCTGCCAATTTCTCAACAAGTGGAACAAGAATAAGACCCATGAATGCGTCGCTGACATCACCCCTTTCGATGACATATTCGATCTGCATGACGAGAATAACCGCCGTCCACGCAACAAGGCCCACGGCAATGACCAAAGCGATGATGCACTCAGTGAGAGTGAGCTTGGCCTTGGCTTGGTCCTTGTGCTTGTCTCGGTCATTGTGCTCATCCTGTTCGAATACAGCAGCGTATATACCATGGTGAGTTCGAGCCTGATAAAAGACATATACAAGGTAGGCGATGATCAGAAGAACTGAGACGATGCGCGAGATTTGGAGTGTCTTGTGGTCGAGGTTTGCGGCGGTATGGGACTCGCCATGGCCAACACCGTACTCGAAGACAGTGGGAAGGGCAAGAACAACACCACTATGAATCAGTCAGTTGTTGAAAGGAAGGGAAATAATGCGGAAAGTAAACTGACGCAGTTAGAAGTAGTCCGCTTCCAGCTTCGCTGATAGCTTCGTTGAATTCTTGCTCTTCTTTCAGCATGCCACCGACGAAAAAGCATGCACCGAGGCAGAGTAGCATGGTAGCAAGAATTGAACCCATGATGGCAGCCTTGATAACGAAAAACATGTCCTTGGAAAGGAGAACGATGAAAAGAATAATTTCAACGATAGAACCGATGCTAGAAGTGAACGGATCAGTTGTTGTTTCTCGGGTTCACATCCATGAAAAACATACGTGATCTCGAGAAGGACCCCCAAGACATGAGGCAGCTTTCGTGAAAGCTCCTGGCCCGCAAATCCGATCAAATTGGCACACGGCACCATGGTGATATAGGCCAGTGCGAAAATAGTGATATGATTGTCGGGCATAGCATCTGACACGCGTGAGTCAAGTCTACACAGGAGCCGAGATGTTTGTCGGAATTCTTACAGCGAACAGCAATAGCAGCAGGAACGAAAGGCCAGAGAAAGTTGCAAAGCAAACTTGCTCGACTGGTTGATCTGAACGAGATCTTGGAAAAGTGAATGGGATGGAAGCCCTTTCGGCCACTCTCGCCCGCAGGCTTGATATATCGAGACATTCTGCCGTTGCTGTGGTTTCTTTTCTCTCCTCTCTTGTGTTCGCTATATGTATTTGGAGATGGGAGAGTACGGTCGTCGGATGAGACTTGTCGCATGTCGGGAGAGTTGTATGAGCGATATCGGTGGGAGCGCGAAGAGGAGCGATCTCGAGGCATGTTGGCTGCCTTTTGTACCGTGCCTCAGTTAGGTATGTTCACTTCAGTGCAGTACAGTACAGTTCAGGTATAGTTATCCCAGAATTTCCGAGAGAGAAGGGTCGGGACCAGGGACTAGGACCTGGGGGGTTGTGGGAGGGAGCCAGCTACCAGACCGCCCAGGGAGGGTACACAGATTGGATAGGTACCTGGTGTGTTTACTTGACACGGCTGGAGTTGTCATTAGCAGACAAATAGAACGGAGGAGAAACAGGACCAAGCGCGTAACCAAAGAGGGAAGGGATAGATGTGAGAGACGAGGAAAGCACTGCTGTAACAAGGCACTCGCTCCCAGTCGATCCTCTAGTCACTAACTACCTAACCTACGGAGTACTCTGTACCTATTAATGCATTGCTAATTAGTAAAGGTATCCATAGCACAAGCTCCATGTTTCACACCTCCCGTGTCGGCGGCAGACCCAATAAACCCCCCTTTAGATATCTCGATGACCTCGTGAGCCAATGAGAGAGCTCCAGCATGATGAGGATGCGGTCACCCACAATACTTGGATTCTAAGCAGGCCAAGCCGGGCCCAACCGTTAATTTTCGAGGGGGGCATTGCTTGGCGGTGCCTTGCATCTTACCCTAGATACTTTCTTTAGTCCAGCTCCGTCACTGTCCAGACGACATCATTGTACAGAACAAAGCTAAGGTAGTCCTGGTGCTCCATTGCCGATTGTCGGCATTTCTCTCACCATAAAAAGCAGCCTTATCGCACTCTCACTCGTTCTCCTATCCCTGGCTCTACTCGTCATACCAACAGTGGTGTCCTACGTAAATAACTAGTGCCATTCAAATTATTCTTGTTTTTATCCTTATCTCATATCCTTCAAACTTTACCCTTCCGAGGTCTAGACCCAAGCCGGACGCTAGACTTGGAATAGCCTTGTTCATCAGCCAGACAGGGGCATCTATTTTGTGATCCTCTGTGCCGATTTCCCGTCTACCGACACTCCCATTCAAACACCCATCTCGAACGGTTTGACGCCCAGAAGTAGGCTTCACATCGAACTTACATGCCACTATACAAATACTCTCTTGCTACAGTAGTTCCTGTGTAATGTTCTGATATCACAAATGCCAGAGCTGACGGCTTCGCGCTGTTTGTGCAGCTTACCCTGAAAAATGTCTGGCCCCGTTGGTGTGAATCACCATGTGTGAGCAGGCAATGCAGTATAGGAAAGAATCAAAACCCCTATATGCTTAAGATGACACCAGGACTGCTACCGGAGTCAGACGAGATAAGAATCGTGACTACCCGGAACATGGCGTCGAGTATTCGGCAACATCAGAGAGGGCTTCACTCGGTTCTTCTACGATTCAGTTGAGTTATAACCATCCTGCAACCCTGTAAGCTGAAGTCTGCATTGCTGCATAGCTGATATTATAGTCTGATGTATTTTGCCATGGAAGAAGGGCATAGTGTTTTCAAACGGGGCGAAATATTCTTTGGGATTCCGTAGCAGAAGTCCAGCCTGAAGGATAAAGGACTCCAAAATGGCTTGAAGAGTCGAGAAGACGAGGCTCGAGCGTAAGCCGCACATAACAGAGACTAGAGATCTGCAGTCATTACTCAGAACGAAGGTAGATAGGTATATACAC
>VYWZ01003018.1:0-24140 GCA_008711595.1 Fusarium xyrophilum
TTAATATTAATAATACTTAAAAAGCTAATTATAAGAATAAGTAAATGTATTTTTTATAGCTATTTAATATACATTACTCAAGTTAATTTATTTTATCTAATTTTATCCTTTAAAATAAAACTTAATTCAATTCACCCCCCTCCACTCCCTGCTTTTTAAATTAAGCCACTCAAAGAGCCGGCTTAAGTTGAGTTATTGCGACTGTTAGATATAGGTACAGTCTCAAACGAATGATATAATAGCTGCTGCAAAGAATGAAACATCTTGACACGTGCTATTGCTCCAAACGTGCTGGTGCCGGTGATGGCGATGATGCCAGGAGGATGACCGATTGTTAATATTAGTCACGATCCATCAAGAGTCGTCGTGTCAACGATCTTGATAGTGTCCGTATAAGTTAACCCATAAGGCTTTAATCAAAGAATGAAGCAAAAATGACGAAATAGTGTGAAGAAAAACCTTGGGACTCCACTCCAGTGGAATCTGATCTCATTGCACAACCCAATCTCACGATGGCATCAACTCACGAGGACTGAGCTTCAAGTCCTTGCTCGAGTCTGGGCCCTAACAAAGCGGCAGAACAGGGAAGACAGAAACCATAGGAAAAGAAAATGTCGTCATGCAAGCAATCGGCCAATCTAGTCATCTCATTCTCCGTCTCCAGTCGCAATGAAATGAAGCTTGGCATGCTCAGACAGCGCTTTCACCTTCTGGGACAAGTCTCCAAGCAGCTCCAAACTGCAAAAAGGGGCCCCCGTGGAAAAAAGCAACCATACATAAAAAATTGCGCACGGGGAGTCACGGCTAGTGGACAAAGCCCCTCTGTCGAGCCTCGAGCCCTACGCAGCCAGTCAAAGGTGTGCCGTAAAACAGCGCTCTAGCAGTTTTAGCTCGGCCTCTAACCTTAGACGGCAAGGTACGTAGCGATAGGCTTTTGTAGATCATGCCCAACTTGGCACACTCACCAGGTTCAGACTATTCTTGTCATCCAGGACCCAGTGCCTGTCACGGAGCCTTGATGCCATAAGCTGATGCACCCGCTCTCAACCTACAATCAACTCTGGGGATATCTCTTGGCACTGTTAATGAATGGTTAACGATACCCATAGGATACCTGATCCTGTCAGGCTCTGGTGGATAGCAAGGGACTCGCCGTGCTATTCCCTGGCGATAATGGCTCTGTGGACTGAAAATTCGGGTTCAAGAAAATTTTCATATCAACTTGAATCTCAATCTTGTCAGATCATAGTGGTTATCTGACGAATGAGATGGCTCACCTGGCCATTGGGCACGAGGTAACCACTCTAGTCAGACCACACCACAACCAGACTGCCAGAGAATGCCTTTTTGGGTCTCATCGCCCAATTCCTGAATGCGGCTGGCTGTGTCCGTTTTGTTGGTTGCCCCTGGAGGACGTACCCGAAGCCTATCCGCTGTTGATGCTGCAAGGCACAGAGCTTCCTGGTACAGCACAAAATGGTGACACTACTCAACAGATGCTGCGACCGACCCAAGCCGTTATGCATTAGCAAGTACAATCTCTCAACTTTTCAACTTGTCGGGAAAACCTTTCCCTGGCGAAGAATAGTAATCTTTGCTGGCATTTACGACCAACGTACTCTGTAGCCTGCTAGCCTTTAGTCAAAGCTCATGGCCCCTTCAAAATACCGCCTTCTATGTACGGTGCTCGCGTCATCCCAGGCGGGCGATCTGCTAGTAGTTTCTTTTGCGTCGATCGAGTACTCGTAGCGCAGCTGAACTTGGTGCAGCGAGCGAAGGAAAGCGGCAATGTAATTAATTGTTCTTCCACTTCGCGAGCTTCATTGTGTGCAGATTGTGTGCGGCTTGGCTAGACCTTTGTCCTAGTCCGCCACTGCTCTTTGCACGGACTTCGTTGGAAATAGGGGCTGGTAGACCAAGACCACGAGCACCTACCAGAGAGCTTGGGCAGCCTGGTAGGAGGGTGAGGTGATCGGCGAGCCCACCATTAACAGCACCACCAGACCACGCCAATCTTGAATAAATTTTTTCCCAAACGAATTCTGAATCCTTGCAACACCTCGAACCCTCCAGCTGAGATGGTTCATCTGCTCCGGTGATGTGTTGCACCAAACTTGTAAGTGCTCATCCTGGACTGGGGCTCGATGTGACTCTACGAGTCTTGAATGGTTGGACCGGACTGCAGCTGAAGCTGCGCAGCGCCTCGATTTGGGATGACAGTGAACGCCACAAACCCCCAACACGGAAATATATTGATTCTGCTTCTGCGAGTTAATCTCGTTTGGGATTGCTGACCTGCAGCCTTGAGCGAGTCGACGAGAAGAATGCAGCTTTCGGGATGAGGCTGGCTCTCTCCCCAGCGGTTCGCTTACACGAGGCAGCTGCTGAGATGTGAGATTGGTAACGCAATCTTTCGCTGCGACCATTGTGTTGCAACAGCGTGCCTACTCCCATAGATGTGTGAGTTGCAAGGAGTGAACCGGGCTTCCCGCAATTTTGTTGATTGTCCATACACTAACTACGGATCAACTCCCAAATAAGATCGACGAACATGGACTTTTACAACTGGAGCCTTTTGAGTTAGTGGATAAACAAGTTCCCTGGTTCCCGCGTGGCCAGTGCCTCAAGTCTCGTCCCCTGGTCGTTAGCTTTGGGGCATTGTTTGTGGTTCCTGATGCCATCATGTATGAGTACGGCGTAGGTTACGCAGTAAGCCAACGGCAAAAACCTTTCATACTTGATAATTCTCGGCGTCGACGGCTCATGACAAAATTCTGCGCTCAATTAAGGAAAGCTCACCGTTCTAGACCGGAAAGTTTGGTTAATAGCGTTCATGACCTGGCTGCGGGCTGGGCGGCTGGAACCGTGTCCGAAGACCAAATCCATGGATCAATTTCCAATCTGGTCGCTCTGTCCGACGAGCTAACAACAGACATTGCTAATCTCGGACGAGCTGATGAAATCGTGGGGGGATCCTTCGGCTGTTTATCTTATCAAAAAGGCACGATGGAGACTTGATTGTGTGATGAATTGTGTGATGAACCTGCTTCGTATGCGCCATATCTTGGTTTGATGCAGCTGCGGGCGCTCAAGCGACGACAGATGCAACCCGAGTCATCTGGACAATGGATATTCACTCAATTGAGTGGGGGCCGTACCTTGACCTCGGCCATTAACTAATACATATGCAACACTTGGACTAAATATTCCGTATATCTTTAAGTGCCATGGCTGCGATTGATCGTCCATGCGCTGTGGACATATCGTGAGTTGCGTGAACTTTTGATTCGTGAATCTTCACAGCTCCTCAAAATACACCGTGGTCTTTCGGGTAGCAAAGTCGCTGTAGCATCGTACATAGAGATAATACATAGCCATTGGCAGAAACCTTGATTGAGGTGGTCTTGAAAGCCCGAATGAAACCTAAGTAACATAATTGCCGCGACATGCCGAGTAAAATTGTTGATTGGCGAACAATACAGCCATTATCTCTCGACAGGCGACTAGGAGGCAATATTCTAAGCATGTTGCGTTGGATTGCGTCATCAATACAGCGGATTGGTGGATATGCCAAAACTGCCTCGAAACATTGTTAGATAAGACTTGACAGGAAGACCCAACCAGGTGTGTTTCAGAGAGTGCAGGATACGCAATGTACCACTGAAAGATTATGCATGTTTGCTATCTTCAACCAGGCCCCGGCATCGTTGATTCCACAAGAATCCGGGGAATAGTACTGGCGTCTTGTCAAGCCTACCTCGAAGGGAACCAGTATTGACAACATACACCCCAGAGGCAGTATTGACCCGCTAGTGCCAGACACTACCAGTACAAACTAGGAGCAGCGAAATGAGCGTGATACACGACAATGCGACCTTGTTGTTTTCGAAGAGGTTGGAATAAGTGGTCAGGCGGCAGAAACAGGACGGGGATGCATTTGGATAGAGTGCAGATCAATGGTAGAAAATGATTCGCTCCGAGCCCCTTGCCGTATCCGCCCCCAGACGCAGGCTTGATCGAAAGAGGAATGGCGTAGCTGAGAGGTTCAAGAGATCAGCGACGCATGCCCCTCGGGGTGCAAAAAATATCAGACCTTGATGTAAAAAACCAAAATAAACTCAGCAAAGGGTACACTCAGCTCGGACTGAGTTACCCTAGTCTTTTTATCACCCAATATCGAGGTCCAGAGTTTTCTTTCCTCCCCTAGGCATGGCTCTGAATGATGGTGTTAGTTGATGATCACGATAGGCGGCCGGCCATTGTCAACCTCGCTCCCTCTCTGCAGTGCAATTCCCGGTGAACCTGGGGTAAGACGCTGAGCGCATAGCCTGGTTTGACTCGTAGCACCTAAAGGCCCCTTCAGGTCATCGACGCTTCGACTGACACAAGGGCTACTTCAGGAGACGGCAGGGCTGTGGACATCCTCTGAATCGAGAGAGAGAAAGACGCAATACAGCAAACAAGTGCACGACGGTTGGTCTCTGTTTCGTGATGCCCAGTTGTGTATCCATTGAGGTGCGCATATCATCCTTGGCGTCATTCCTCGAGGCAATGGACTTGGTGTAGTTTGTGCTCTGATAAACTCTGCTGCACGACAACATTCGGGCATTTCAGAACTGTAAAGAGCCTCGTGAAACGCCATCGAGACCAAGCCCATGGTGGATTGTGGCGATGATATGAAGAATTTTATTATCCTTTGTAGAACATACAGTAAAAATCAAGGGTCCAGTGAGGTAGATCTCCTATTGTTGGCCGGGTCATGGTCGAGAACAACCCTTGAAATGTTCTGGTGGCGAGCTGCGCGGATTGTAATTGTGGTTGTTCCATTGTAACCCAAGGTTGTTGTGGTTTCAGTAACGGGTCGCCTCCTCAAGGTATGATGGCGACATTGAACCATTACGGTTGATAGGAGCTTGATGGTCATTGGCTTGTTGGCTATCGAGGTGCAAAATTTGGGCCAATGATGTGATGCACTTCATGTTGAACAACAGAAGGTCGATAGTGGGAGAGCGGCAGTCGAGACTTTTGTCGAATGACACGGATACTGCAGATATTACAGCATCAGTAAACCCGGCAGAGGACTCTGAATGGTCAATCGCTGTTCGGAACGCCCATTCAGGAAGCTGACCTTGATTCCATACAGGCCTGGCGCAGTCATCCAAGGCATCAACATGCAATTCGTTACCGGATGGCGTCACTCTCACTTCCTGTCGCATCGAGCGTTTCGAGCGTCTCACAAAGTTCGATTGCGCGTCTGCTTAGTTCTTGGTCGAGGTTGCTTTGGCTGCTCTCAATGGCGTCAGGAAGATCCCAGTCAGGAAGATCCCAGTCATGTGGTTCATTGTGTGGTGTATATGAAGTAAATAGTGTGTGGTTCTAAACTGCAGCATTAACTGAAGGGCATAGAACGTTCAAGCTTGCAGAATGAATATATGCCGTGTCTGTGCTTTGATACTATTCGCCCACTGTGTAACGTATTCGAGCATTGGTATCTTAATCCCTCCTGTTGCGGAGTCACGACAGAACTAGCCATTGCGAACGATCTGCTGAATTGTTGAGATTGACAAGGCTAGATTGATTGACCCTGAAAGGGGAGCAGAATTTGAAGAGCACGTTGTCAATGTTAGTGGCTATTTTGCGTGCTTCAGGTGGAGGAAGCTGTGAAGCGAAGTGAAGCAGCCAAAGTGGATAGAAATGGAGATGGGAGACGGCAGCAAGGATGTGGGAAAGGGGTCATTTAGAGCGCTATCGCACTAAACTCAACGCGCTGCCCTTGCGGGCGCGCAGCTGTTGGGTTCCTGCCTGAGGCCTTGATTCTCCTGGGCACTTTTACAGTCCGTCCCATTCCTGTGGGTCGCTCTGTTAGAGTCCATTTTGAAGCATTGAAACCGCCAAACAGATTGCAATACGCCGCAGTACAGAGTACAAGCATAGCAGCAGCTTACTTATAATACAGTACGAGCAAGAGACCAACAGGGAGAGTGGATCAAACTTGCTTGTACAAGTAAACCCCCTCCCCAGACTCGACCTTGATTACGAATATCACCCATTGACCATTCATGAGCGAGGTGGTCACTGGGTCAAATAGAACGCCAGCAATAAAATCCCATCAAGAAGTGAATTTACGATGCTCAAACTGAAAGCAGACCACCGTCGAACAGGCCTCACACCACGAAGGGCGGAGGGCACGGGGGTCCAACACCCTTTGTGAGTTTGTGCAGCACAACCTTTCCTTTCGTCTTGCGGGGAAAGGGGGCACTTGGGGCACTCCGAAAGCTCCAGCAAGCGGGCAGAACCGTGCAGAATTGCACGGCAGGTCACGGAAAACAGAGGCGAGTAACAGCCCACTGCCCACCTCCGGTGTCGCTACGGTGCTGAATCTGTTCATCAGCTCAGTCCCAGTCCCCAGCGAAAAATCTCGGCTGATGCCCTCACGGTGCCATCCGGGACCCCGTTGAGAACCCATCTGAGTCACCTCATCGAAGCTCAATATGGGTGATTGCTCTCGTGGGCATGAACTGAGTATAGGTGAATCATTGAAAAAATTTTTCGCCTATCCATCGCAATCTCGTAGCCTTCCTTGGCTAATTCAGGAAGGGCAGGCAGGGAAGAGCAGACACAGTCAAGTCAGCCAGCCAGTGTCTCCAGCAGAATCACACGCTTGTGTCTGGTGTCTGAATGTCTTGGTTCCTCTGGTTCTTTGGTCTTGGAGGCTTTTCTTGTCCTCTGTAGCCTACTCCGTACAGCCTACAGTACAGCAGTGAGAGCTCACTGAAGGACCGGGCACCTCTTTGATCTCTACATTAGATAGATCTCCACTCCTCTTCTTGCTATTGCTGGCACTCCCTCTCCAACATTCCCTAGAGGGTGAGACACCCAGGTGTGTCTGTCCATCACACACCCAGTTGAAACGAGGGCAACTCACACCGGGCGTCCCATCAGAGCCCATGGTGGACCGAATTTTCCTGTACGTACTTCTTCTATCGGATCCTTGTCTGCACTAACATACTTGCTGCAGGGCATCGAGAGCGGCAAGGCGCCCCCACCTATCTGCAGAACTCCACCAAGACAAGTACGTTTCGATGGAACAGTGGTGTGTGCCTTGGTACCCTCCTCCACGAATTCCTAGGCAATGTACCTCTAGCGCCATCCTGGTCGTGCAACTGATCATCGACCAAGGCTTTGCCTGGGCCACTGACCAAGAGTATACATAACCCTTCCCGTCGAACCTCTTGACCTCTGATCTCCTCCACCATCATCTTGACTCTTTCACTTCGCAATCCTTTCAATTTCTTCTCCTCCATATCAAACTATTGATCTTACTCGACATCACTTGGGATATAAAGGAGTCTTGACTTCTCTGCCTCTTGGGTTGATCCCTTCACACACCAACCACTCTTCCTTCTCATCAACCACATACACACCACAGCAGCCATGGACTGTGGTTCTTGGGCTCACTCTTTCTGCCTCGCTTGCGACAAGCAGGTACAATCATCAACTGATGCCTACTGCTCTGAGTCTTGCAGACTGGCCGACTTCGAGAAGACCTCAACAACAAGCTCTCAAGCCAGCTCGCCCGGTCTCGCTTCTCCACCTTGCCAATGGTCATCGAAATCCTCCAGCACGGGCTTCTACCTGTCCCCCGCCTACGATTTCTCCAACGCAAAGCCATACGGATCAAGGCACATGAGCCAACCTGCCATCAAGCCTTACGGTACTGAGCAATCAATCATCCGATCCCTCACTCCTTCGAGCTCCCACAGCAGCCTTTGCTCCATGCAGAGCACCTCAACAACAGGAGAGTCAAGTCAACTATCAGACAAGGCGAGGAAGGAACTCCGAGCGTACGCAGTGTCCTTGGACAATGTGAGGACCCAGCGAAGGCGATCATACTAAGCACGATACCACAACGACACCACTCATCCACATGCAACCTCACATCTGACATCATCTAAAAACATATCATCACGCAACTCATTCAACATCTACAACATCAAACGCATCAACGAAACCTCAACTCACACTTCACGCCTCTTCCCTTTTTATCTTTGTCGAAGAATTTGTTTGTAACAAAGACGGGCATTACACCGGAGCACTGCATTAAAAAAAAGTTTGTTTTACATAGACCCATCACGATTTGTTTCCATCTCAACCAATATCTGGTGGGATAATCTTGGGCGGTTTATTTGTCCATCGATATCTTGTACCAAATACAAGGCGGGTTGATATCATATCAAGTTTCAGAACGTGGATTACGGGAGCACGGGAGGTTTATCATGATACCGGGATACGAACGGCTGGGGACATTTGGGTCTGGCGTACAGGACCGACCAGGCAAGAAGCCGGTCGATGGATTATTCTATTGGGAGGTATAACTCCGCTTGTTGACTACGGGGCACTGGGCATTGACTGGAACTGCGGAAGACGGCACTACACTGCACAGCATAGCACATCATTGGATACCATAGCATAGTATAGCCAAAAGAGATTTTTTTCTCACTCCACACAAAGCAAGCCAAGTTTTTAAAGTATGAGTGTGCATAACTTTACGTGTTTCGTTTACTCTCCCTTGAGTGTCACCCAACTTGGATGGCATAATCGGCGGATATTCTTAGTCTCACATAGGCACAGCACATCGACACTATGTCGGTAGAATTGCTTCCCTCGGGGGTTTTACGACCAAGCTCACAGTCACCGCCAGGGAGAGAAACACTGGGATGGATCGACTTTTCATCTGCAGTGACTCAGCAATTCCGGCTCCACGCGTCTGAATATTAAGCAAGGAGGATGGAGGTTTCGGCGGCATTGAAATCTGTTACCATCGTCGAAACTAAAATTCTACAACTACTAAAGTTAAGTTACTACTGTTAGTTAGACGGATACGCGCGCAGCGAAGAGCAAGGGTCATCCGCCGGTATTTCCAGACAAAGTCTAAGGAGATAATACTAACTAAGAGCCGCTTTCAGCTCCGTTCCCCAGACTCGAAGTGAAAGCTTGGCCGGGACTACTACCAATTGCTGTATGAGCCATAGCAAGCTCCGACGGCCGGCCATAACGCCCTTGTTTATGGAGACAGCCTGACTAACAATCTTGAAAGATTCAACGTCCTCGTGGATGTCAATCAGCATGATTTTTGTTTTTCGCCTCGCCGATGAACGGGGCCTCTTGAAACATGCGGCTCAAAGGTCAAAAGGCAAAGTTAACATGATGATGCCACCACAAAAATGAAAAAGAGTACGTATCCATTGTTGTGATATCTTAAGCTAAGTACAGTGCTAAAGTAAACTCTACGATACACCCGCTTGGTTGGTAGTAGCCGACCTCTCTCATCCAGTTGCCCCCTGGGGATTCCGTCCACGCAACCATCACGTCCCTTGATAGGGATAAGGGAGCGAGCGATATGAGATAGAGGCTTGGGCGGATAAAGCACGCACGGAAAGGTTTTTCCTGCAACACTTATACAGTACATACTTATCAGACTTTAGCCCGACTCGGGCCTAGAGCTAGAGGCTGACAAGATGACTTGAGCACTACTCGTCTATCTTTAGAAGAGATGAAGCCCTATCATGTTGTCACCTGCCACCCGAGAGGAGTCCTGCCAGTGACATTGAACAAAGATTTTAGCTTCCCGGAAACCCGGTTACTAAGAAGGTGCGATATGTATGATGCGGGTCTAGACGGAGCAAAGGGGATCGGTCAATTGGTCTCTGAACCTCATGATCATTGCGGGCCGTAATCAACTTAGCTCAAGGCTTAGGCTCAGGTATGGAGACTCGATACGTAGTTAACTCCTGTCTCGCTTTGCCAGCGCATCCTCCATCTCCATCGGCGATTCTCAACTGAATTTGATGATCTGAGCTAGCAAACGACCCTCGCACGTGTGCAATGAAGGAAACTTTTACGGTGGATGGGATTGATCGCGGATGACTGCACTGCGCTCGGGGGGTTTTGTTTTACAATTAGGGGACCCAAGAGCTATGACCTTGAAACAAACAATCGGCCAACCCATCATTGGACAAAATTCTCACATCTCTTTGTTCTCTTCTGTTCTGTTTTGTTGTTGGTGAAATTGAAGGGCGTGTAAAAGATCCAGCCAAGAGCCTTGCAAGGGCATCTTCACGATTTGCATCTTCCAACCAAAATGTACAAGCGCGCATAACTTGCTTGAACGAACTTGGAAATAGAAGGGTACGTACCGAGATTTGCATTGGTCGGCTCAGATCGACATCATTTCTTCGGCAGGGGTCCGGTCATCGTGAGATTCACTGTCAAATTTTCAGGGCAAAACATGCAGCAGTCTCCAGCTTTTCCAGTCTCGTGTCCTTGAGGGGGGGGATCTGACGCTAAAGGGGTAAAAAAAAAAAGAAGATACAGAGTACAGATACAGATACGAGAAGCACGGTAGCCCACTTTGGTTCTTCTGTCTGCCCATTATCCTGTGATATCCGATGCTGGGCGGGTTTGATGGATGAACTGTTTTGTGGTGAAATTGTCCTTTCCTCGGTAGTTAGATGGCGAAACAATGCGTCCAATGGATCAATTCACTGTATGTACGGTTCCTCTCGCTCGCTTGGTCCGGCAGTGAAACCCCAAGATTCCGGCATCTCATCCGGCCTTGCTTAGTTTTGTCTGCATCAGAATCAATAACAAGGTGTAGCATAATATGGAGCAATGTGGGCTGTTTCGGGAGTATGGAGTCTTTTTCATGCTTCATTCACTCTACAAATCAGTCGTCAGTCTCAGTGTTGGTTGGTTATGTGCTAACTTTCTCACACTTGCATTCGAATCTATTTCCATCTCGATCGATCACCTTAAAGAACCCTACGCCTAGGGTAATTCCTCCGTCCTTGGTACCTGACCCTGACGCCTTAGACTACGTGGCAGTCTCTGTACTCTCTACTCTGGACATATCAAAACCCTGTACCTGTCTGTGCCTGGCTGTCATGCCTGACCCTGGGAAGGAAGACTCTTCTTCTGATCGGCGGGCTCGGGCCGGAGGCTGCGTTGCGGCGTGAATGGATGAGATGCGCTGTGTGTTATGCTGACTGTGTTGTATTGCTTGTGTGGCCGGAAACTCACCTCTTTCTACGTGACGTCGGCCCGCGCCAATCCAGGTTCAACCCTTGCTTGTTTGCTTGCTTGCTTGCTTGCTTGCTTGCTTGCTTGCTTGCTTCAAGGGACATCACAAGTATCACATCGAATACCTTGGTCCTTGATCTTGGTTGTTTCGGCCTGCTCCGCTAGGTGTGTCAATTCCATCTAGACTACCCATCTGGATGGAGTCTGTGTGAGTCGAATTGAAGTGAGGGATAGCTTTAGCTCTTGCAAAGAAAATGCAAGGTCACAGAGTATCCATCGCGGCTTTGCATTACTTTGCTCTGCTTGAGAGCACGCACAATGGGCTTTGGTACTGCCAAAGCACGGCATTTGCACCACTGTCGATATTGACCAGTACCATCTCAATGTCTTGAGCAATTTGTTTTTGCTTATTGTCATTCCAGGCGTCTCAGCCAATTACGCTCTCAGAAAATCCCGGCTATCATCTCGGCATTCTTTGTCTATGCGGCTCTTCAGCATGTTTATGATCAGTCGTCATGACAGGGTAGTATACTGTAGGCTGGTGTTTTAGAAACAACACAATAGTCTCTGTGCTCTTTTCTGCTCTCTTCACATTCCAGGACCAAGTCAGCGAGCCACTTCCAATCAAAGTCTCACCAAGAGAAAAGAATTTTTTTTTTTTATCTTGCTCTTGTTCAACGGCTTCCGGTTCGTCGCTTGGTCCGGGTCCCTGTTGTGTCAGCGGTCGAGGTGTGACAAAGGCAGGGCGGCTGTGATACGTGAGCGTTTATGTCAGTCGTTGTGCAGCGCGATACACATGCCTCTGGCCAAAAGAGGATAACGTACTGAGGTCACCGAAGAGAGGATGAATCAGCCTCTATCCGTGCAAGCAAGGGGGTTCTCAACAGCTCGTCAACACGACATCAGACTATACCAACACCCTGATTTATCCCTCATCTTCATCCCTGAGTTGTCTCCCTCAAGGCAAACGCCCTTTGTTCTGTTCTGCATATGATGCCAGGGTTGGGGAAAACATTTAGGTACGTACCTCTGGTGTGGCTACACCACGTGGAATCATGCCCACCATCAGCAACTGCGGCTCAAAGGCCGAATGGACGTCTCACTCATCCACTCGCCGAATGCCAATGCCTGTGCCATTATTGACTACAACCACAGCCATCTCCGACATGCTGCAACTCTGTTGATGCCTTGTTTTTCACGCTGCTATGTTTGGATCCGTCGGCTATTCCAACGTCAATTTGATAGGCTGTTACGTTGACACATACGTCGCCGTCTCAGATTGGGGGATCATCGTTTGTGCCGAGCGAGCGGCATTTCACTTCACTTACACGCTTCCACGTACCTCACTCAGGCTCCAACGCCAACTTTCTGACGACATCCCCCCTCTCTCTCTGCACCGTCCAATAACGGAAGATCCGGCTATTATGGGTCAGTCCGTCTTACACTGTCTCCCTTCAGCTTCCATTTGTAACGGTGGTGTTTGGGTTTACAGAGACCAATTGTCTTGCTGAGACTACAGAGCAGGGTTCTGTTGTGCAAGGCAAAGCCTGACAATGGTGTTGCATCAGGAAAGGCGCCATGCCAATACCATACAGCCGAGGATGAATGGCTGAGGCAAATTTGGATCCCTACAACTACATACGGTTATCTCGCCTACGGGGGACCACACGGACGGACAGGTTTCTCCCACGTCTGTCTGAGGTCTGAGACCTGAAGGATGAAGGGGTGCGACCATCCACACCCGCGGCGCCCTTTGGGCAGCCATGTCTCTGAAATACACACAGAAGCCACGTTCTACCGCGTTCGCGACTCCAAGCCATGAATCCCTCTGCACATGTTTTGCTACTACGTAGGTGGAGGCGGTGTCTTGTTGCCCACCAAGCCGGAGCATAGGACGTCAGCCCAGAACGCCGCCTGTCTCGTACGGTCCAGCACGGCCGCCGTATTGACTAAGTTATCCCATGCTTATGGCGTCTTTTCTTACTTCTTATTCCAGTTTCCAAACTTTCAGCTAGACAAGGCGTGGCCCCCACCGCCTATGCTGGGCTGTGTGCTTATGTCTTACACAGATACAAACGTTTTCTATCACAGTGTTGTTGCTTTTTACGGCGCTTGGTATCTTTAGAAGGAGCACCTGAGCATGTTATAGCCTATCAATACAATACCCAGTCCCCCGATGTGTTGATCTACGGATATGACAAGTCCTTACAAGCTTAGTAGAAACGAGTGGTTGCTACAAAAGTGCTACAAGATTGAATGGCGAGACGCCGTGTGTTGGCAGATCATGTTGCACTTATGAGTTACTTGGGGTATACGTGATTCGGGATCTCAATAAGGGATACATAATATATTGTGCTATATGAGCATGATTAAGGCCATGGCTCACAGGCACCGACAAGCTATCGTTGCCTCCGGACATGTGTAGTTATGCTCGCCTCGGTTGCCAAAAGTTGATAGACCCGTTTCATAATCCTCCCTCTAGGAACAAGCCAGGTGCATGAGGCTGGCTCGAACGATCCTGGGATGGCTGAGCTATGATCTGTCATCTTTGTGTTCATCACACCGAGATTCTGGAGCTTCGAGAAACTTTGTGGAACACGAGCTTAGGCCAGGGGTTGAAAAAGAAAGTAAGCAGGGCAACATGTCTAACAATTCCTGCATCTTGGCCCTCTCTTGTTGGTAAGCCGCGCTCTTCCTTTCTTTTTCTCACGTTCAATCACGCCTTGTCTTTGAGCCATCATAACGCGCACCACCTCATGTACTGTGTATGTTCATGTGTATATGTGTAGGCAGGTCCCGCTCCTTGTCTCGAAGTTGTGGAACCCGAGCAGGCAGAGAGACAAGATATGCCATTAACCGGGGAGAAATCCGGTATCAGTAGAGACCCAGGCGATTGGGTGTGTGTATTTGACTCTCACTGATTTCTCTCATGCTTGCCTACAGTGCAGCTGCTTGTGAGAAAATGTCTATGCCGTACCCATGACGTGAAGTTATTAGTGTAATACCGGATTAGGTCCAACTGGAACTCGGATGCTCTGACTAAATAGGCGTGGTATGATGGAGAGACGAGACAGGGTCACAATAAACATTGGTCTCTCACTCTTAGTCACGGTTATTCTCGTCAAGACTCGGACATCGTGGTCCTTTGTCAGTGTTTAGTGCTTGTCTATAGTGGATAACGTTTAACTTTAGCTGTGAGACAAGAGCTTTCCCCATCTCGTTCCCCCGTGTTGAAGTGGAGGGAGGATACCGAGTGCGGAGTTCGGACTCTCACGGCGTCCTTGGACGGATGAAGACGGCATGAAAAAACACAGTCATCGAGTTTTAATGGTGTCGTTAAGTGGGAATCGCTGCATGTTGTGTTGCAAGAGGCGAATTAAGGCATCAACTATCACCATCGTCAGTCAACGAGTGTCCGAGTGTCAAGTGTCTAGAGTCTATCCACATCCACGGCCTCATTTTGGCTTCATTCATTCACGTCCAGGGTGCTCGATTCCTTTATAGGATAACTCCCTCCCAGGATCGGGTGCAGAGGCATGGCAAACGAAGGGTCACTGGTCGCGAACAGACGTTTTTTTCGCTCCCCAAGCTCCAAGCCTCCTCGAGTCCCGAGCCTCCAAATGGTGACATTAGATTGAGTAGATGGTCACAGCCGCATTCATTATACCAGTTTAGACTTAACCCTCTCTCATCTTGCAGGACCAAGTGCTCCAACTGGTCCAAATCTCCTCCCCCAAGACACTAACACTAACTAGCAAACCCCAGAAACTTTACGGGAGCCGGTTATCGCGGGGATGGCCTTCGCAAGCTCCAAACCTTCAAGGGCACGCCGTTCGTGAAGCGAGGCCATCACCATCTGGACCAGTCACCATCAAGGGAGGCGCCCCTGTAGCGGGAGGCAAAAAGGCCAACAAGTCCAAACAGAACTATATCGAAACCCAAGCCCAAAGCGTACGGTTCCTCCGTTGTGACCCCTCCAGCTCAAGCTGCTATGGCCTCTCTCTCCCCTGCCCTAAGAGTGCGCTAGGCTAAGACGTTATCAACGATCGTCAAAAGCTTGGTTGGCTCTTTGGAGACGAGGAGTGGACGCTTGCAGGATCTGGGAGCATCTAGAGTTTCGCCTATTCGATATCCCAAGAGATCTTGTGGTATCCCATGTCTGACTATCTCTGTTTTTTTCTCCTCAAGTTTTTTGTTAAGGAGGTCCGAGATTACTCCTAGTGTGATGGATATAACCGAGACCATCCATCACAGCTGATAGTCAACTAAAGGATCTTTCGTGGTGGTGGTGTTGTTAAACCCGTGCCAGTTGTGGTTCATTTCTATTCGCCCGATGTTTTGAACCCTGGTACGAAAATTCTTTTCAACAGCTCGCCTTTCTATCTAACAAGAAGGTGCAGCGGACAATTTGATCGGGAATAGTTTTGGGGCTTGACAGTGTACGCGAAAACGAGGTTAATAACAAACTCTACAGAGTACATACTTAATGATACCCCTGACTGCAAATCCTTTCTTTCCTCAAAGGGATGCTCGCGAATGTTTGTTTGTTATTCACAGTGGATTCTGTCCCATGAGTCTGGTACATATCGATTGTGAGCCAAGCCAATGGAACCTTTGGGTAGACAGCTGAGAATGAATGGCTGGCTGAAGTCGGCTGCATACATCCACGATTGTGCCAGACATATGCCGCAATTATCCCGTCATCAAACGTAAATCGTATGCATGTCTGGGATTCACATCCAGTGAGATTCGTTTCTTCCTCTCTTGCAGGATCTCTATGACACCCTGACAGGGAACACTGCCCCTAGAGATAGCAGTTCACTGTATGTATGTACTGCGCCTGAGACTGCCCTGTCAGATTCTGTTCGGGTATCGGTATTGCATTGGATTGTAAGGGTTCAGGCACACACAGACAGACAATAAGCACACCAGGGCCAGGCACAAGTGATGCAGTCTTTGATTTGTTTTTCAAGCCAACCTGCAGTAGCTTCACCACCTACAGGGCGCCATCAGATGCACTGAGCTCGCTGACGTGGACATGGCATGACCAGAAGGGAATGAAGAGCATATTCCTTTGTTTGTTCCTGTTGCGTGACGGGGTCAACTAATCTGCCTATCTGGTTGATAACAACTGAACTGAAGTCTCTGCAACTGAGCGGCGTCTCCCCTCAACTTGACCGACACCCTCAGCTTACCATCCGATGGCGGCCGTCCGTATGTATCACTTACGCTGACACGCTAAAGCACCGGCTGTTTCCAAGGGACCAGCCGCTTCAGACAATCCTTGTTTGATGTCCATTAAACAGCATTAGTGAATCCCCTCAACGTTTCCCCGTCCCCATAAGTCGGACCGTCTCTAATTTTTCACTCACCGAGCTGGGGTTTCAAGGGCCGTTGGATGGCATTTGCACGTTAAAAAAAAATATTCGGGACCCGGGTATAGATCAGTCTTCCGATTGGCGAACTGACCCCAGACGGACGGGATCTATCCGTAGCGGAGTACAAATTTGAACTGCGACTATGACCAACACCAACACCAGTGCAATCGGATACAGTTTTGCCTCACTTTTGTCTTCCGGCTCCTCTCTTTGCTCTATCGTAGAGGACGTGCTCAATATGTCCCCATTGGGCTTGTTGCATTTTTCTCCCAAGGACGAGACCGGCCTGAGGGTCATCGGTCTGAGTTTTCTGTCAGTGGAAAGCATCGGCCTGAACCGGCTGAAGGAGGTCCTTGTTTGTGTCTGGAGAGGACCAATTCAACTACACGCCTGGTAGACTAACTACCCTGAATCATTGGACCAAAGCAAGGCAGCATGTGCTTCCTCGTAGACGTCCCCAAATTGTCTCGTCATATAGGGTAAGAAAACGTACTTGTCAATGAGTTGAGTGCGAAGAAAGAATCTTGTGTCCAAGACGATGCTGCCAATGTAAGGTAGCTCCTGAACAACCGTTGTAACGGCAGAAATGTTTAAAAAGATGCATCTTGGAAACTTCCATGGAATCTGGCTGCTAGGGACTCTTTATACTTACTACCTCTTATATGTAATCATTGAGCTGTGTGCAAATCAGTTTTCCTGCTCTAGTTGTACCTTAGGTAATTGACATAAAAAGAACAGAACCTTTGCTGCTTCTGGGATTTCTTGCAAGTTGAATCCTCAAAGAAGAGCAAGAGCGAATATGTAGAAATCCCAGCAGGATAAAAACGTAAAGGGAAGGGAGAAACAAGGAGCAGGACACCCGCGGAAGAAACCAAGATTCAGGCGCCATCAAAAGCTGCTTCTCTGATTCCAAGAAAGATCTGAGCCGTTGAAAACAAACACCAGATCCATATTCACTCATTCAAGTATAAGGCACAAAAACAACATGAATCCCGAGCATATTACATATCCAACGAGGTCCAACTCGCATGGCGAGGAAGAGACCCCCATATTTCTCCTACGGACTGCTCCCCTTACTGGTACCGTTTCTTTGTCAAGAAACCTCCACCTCGTCCTTGGCCTCTCACAATCAACGGACGTCCATTCACAATAGCATCCAATCCTACAGAAGACTTGCCCCTCACACCTATCCCAGGTGTGTATTACGATAGGGCCCAGGGAATGACCTCTCTATTCCAACATATCGAGCCTCAAGCATCAAACACAAATATATTTGTTGGGAACCCGGACCTGCATATTTGCGTAATCATCGATGCACGCCAAGATCGTTTCCCGGAGACCTCGCTGCGAGCGATGGCTTGAGATGTAACTGAGACGTTTCCCAGTCATCCAGCTCATCCGAAGGTTATGGAGGTCATGCTGACCATGGACCAAAAGATCGTGATTACCGTGGGCGGAGGGATCGATCTGAAGTCGAAGGCGAACCAGCTTCCTGGCTATGTTGCCTGCTGTGAAGTTGTTTACACGGGAGTGGACGATACTAGTCTCGAGCGATGGTCTGGCTGGCAGTCAAGACAGCTCACCGATCCCCAGTGGCCTGGTAATGTCCCCAAACTACCCCTATTCCCTGGAACGAGGGCTCGTGGCTCCCAAGGTACTGGGAACCCGGAAGGGAAAAGGAATGCACCACACTTTCCAGTCAATGTATGCAGTGGCGTTCTCATCAAGAACCAAGAGGACCAACATATGATGACCACGCCAGCGCGTATTATTCGCCCAGGAGAAGTTGTAGGAATGAGGGAGTTCTTCTTGCAAAACAGAATTGGATTGGCTGTAGATGAGGTCCCGAGCACAGATGTTGCTCCTATAAGGCTAGACGAGGCTATCGATTACAAAAACCAGGATGGGACTACTACATTTACGCGGCTACTGGGCGAAGAATCAGATGACGCGCTTCCATGGAACTCTATTATCACTCTCGCTACATGCTGGCCTCCATCTACTGAAGGTATAATCCTTGCAAAGTCAGTCAGAGTCGTGCGTCATCCTGCCACTACTTACTATCGAGTCTATCACTGGGCTTGGACTGGCCAGCCCGGGGGTGGAAAAGATCCGAACCCTACGCTAAGGGACACAATACTTGGAGCTGCGGCGATTGGTGAGACTGGAGTTGTGACAGGGCTACTCTACCACCAGGATCGCCATGTTCGCGCAGGCTACTCTGTCATGTTGAGTGCAAATGAACTGGTGGATGCTGGGCACTGTTTAGTGACTTGAGTCCTTTGGCAATGTACATAAGGTGAAAGGTTATTGGGACAATGGGCTACTTAAGAGGGGCAAACTGGTTCTCAATGTCTAGGTGGAAGGTTGAGAAGTGGTAGAGACGGTTCGAAAACCCGATAGGGGAGATATCAGTCCTGTTTCATGGGCTCAGCGGGAACATGAAGGCCAACATCCAGCCAGATTCGTTACAAAGCATCTCTGTTCGCAGCGTCATCGGAATTTATTGTTTAATCCAATCATGCTAAGACAGAAATGCTATTGCAATGCTTCCATCACTCGTTGGAGACCCAGATCAAGGTACTCATCTGGATGGGAAAATACAATTCTGAACCAGCCTGACTTCTCGGAACCAAAGGCTTTACCCGAGGCCAGAAAGACTCTGCTTTCAATCAATTTGTCCATGAAAAGATCCGTGATATCGTCAGTCTCAATCTTAGGGCGCTGTGCCTCGTAAACCTTGCCGAGATCAACCCATAAGAAGAAAGCAGCGTTCACACCGGGAGCGTAATCGATATTGTTCTTCACTGCCCAAGCAACGACTTGGGCGTACTGAGTTGATAGTTTTCTTTGGTTCTCGGCCAAGTATGAATCGACAAAAGCGTTGTCCTCCAAAAAGTTGGCAGTGATGTGGTCGGCGATGGAAGATACAGAGCTGTATAGACCAACAGCAACGATAGCAGCGTGGAGGGATGGGTTGGCCTGAGATATAATGGCCCCGACTCGGATATCATTGGTACCGAAGTCCTTGGACATGCCTCATAGCACGTGTAGTCTCTCAGGGTCAATGATGCCCGTAGTGTCGATGGAAAGAGCAGACTCGAAAGGAATAGGGGGAGGGTGTTGATCAACATTGTTCGGCCAGACTGAGAGGGCGTAGATCATCTCATCGCTGATAAAGTGAACCTTGTACTTCTGACACAGCTTCATGAAGGCAATGAGAGCTTGGCGAGAATAACAGCGTCCCAAGGGGTTATGTGGGTGACTGATAACTAGACCGGCAACCTTGATCCCCTTGGCCTGAGAATCAAGAATGACTTCCTCGTACTTAGTCACTGCCTCTCTTCACAGAGAGGATCGACGTCGCCAAATGCAACTGGAAGAAACTTGGCTCCAAAACGATATGTAAGATCCGGTATAAAGGTACCATAGTAGGGTTGACCAAGCAATATCCCATCACCAGGGTTCGCAACCGCCCACGACAAATGCTCAATGGCAGCGCTACATCCATTGGTCATGGAAATATGTGCGGGTTCAATATCGCGGAGAGGCTTCAGATGCTTGTTCAAGAACCTGGAAACGGCCTGTTTGGCTCTTTTCGTACCTGTGGTACCATCTCCGTAAGTGAGAAAGCCGGGTTGGTCAAGGCCAAGTTATCATGAATGTGTTTTCGTAAGACATCGTGCATGAGGGTATTCTCAGCCGCCCCAAGACTCACAATAATCCCAGGATTGGTCTCTTGATCGTAGAGATTGGTGATGACTTCCCACAAAGTCATCCCCTTGCATGCCTCTTCGGCTTTCGTGAGCGCGGTTTGAGAGTGCCATTGCGTTCGATGTTGGCGTGTAAGTGGATTGAACTGTTGCATCTCGAGAAAACATGATAACTCTCCTCTATATATCGGGTGCCGAACAACTGTGGCTACCGGTCACCGACAGCCGCGTAGGACGACATTTATAAGAACCCCGATCTTGGCTGTTATGTAAATTTCCCGTACTACATAAGGCGCGTAGGGCGTGGAACTTGGCAATCGAGTTATCGATACTATCTCGAGGCGTCATGATCTCGCTTGAGTCAGATACGGCCTTAGTTCCCGCTGTGACATAGCCATATGACAGCACAAGGGCGCTGGAAACTTGGTGGAACAATGCATGTAACGACTCTTGTCAAGCGAATGGGTTTTAGCTAGAGATTGATGGATCAATCTTTATTTCCGTTCCAAGTCGATAAGTTGACGTTATGCCCAGACTCAATGCCCACCACTACATACATACACCTAACTACCAAGCATGTGCCACCAAGAACCAAGATCGATATCTCGAAGTATAAAAAAGCGCTTAGCAAAAGATGTTGCTACTCGACCTACGCCAAGTTATTATGATGCAACAAGGAATCACGATGTAAGGCTCAATGGAAAAGACGAGCCATAAATCAACAACTCCTTCTATTTGTGTAACCATCATATATTAACGCTAATCTCCTTTTCTCTATATCTTCTCTATTTCAAAGTAACAAGCTCTTCAGCGCTGGTGGGATGAATAGCAACACAGCTATCAAAATCGGCCTTTGTGGCACCCATCTTGACTGCAACACCAAAGCCCTGCAGCATCTCACCACTACCCAGTCCCATAATGTGAAGGCCGATGACTTTCTCCTCAGGCCCAGCAACAACCAGCTTGTAGTTTGTAGGTCCCTTCTGCTCAGGCTCCATCATGGCATAGTACATGGCTGTGAAGCTTGTCTTGTAGACCTTGATGTAATCCTTGCCATACTTCTCGATTGCTTGGGGCTCGGTGAGACCGATGCTGCCGACTTCGGGGTGGGAGAAGACAACTGAGGGGACGTTACTGTAGTCGAGTTTGAGGTTAGCAAACTCGGGACCGCCGAACAGACGGTGTGCGAGACGGCGACCAGCTGCGATAGCAACTGGGGTCAGCTCGACTTCTCCGGTAACGTCACCAAGAGCGTAGATGTTGTCGACTGCAGTGTTTTGGTACTCGTCGACGAGGATATGTCCCTTTTCACCAAGCTTAACTCCGGCCTCCTCCAGACCGATACCCTTAGTCTCGGGAGTGCGGCCAATAGCCCAGATCAGGTTGTCGACGTCGCTGACAACACTCTCGTTGCCCTCATCATCCTTGTAAGTGATGGTAAGCTTTTCGTTGGAATCCTTCTCGACTTTGCTGGCCTGCGAGCGCTTGTGCAGCTTAACGCCGAGTCTCTCATACTCCTTGGTGACGCTCTCCTGAATCATGGGATCGAAGTTTCGGAGGAAAGTGTCGTGGCGGATGAAGAGGTGAGTCTCCGTGCCGAGGGCGTTGAACATGCCAGCGAACTCGACGGCGATATAACCAGCGCCGACAATAGCAACCTTCTTGGGCTGTGTCGAGATATCGAAAAAGCCATCACTGTTGGTTCCGTAATCGGCGCCGGGGATCTCAGGGGGGATAGTAGGCTTGCCGCCGACAGCGACTAGTATCTTCTTGGCGTTGACGAGGACCTTGGAGTTGTCGTCGAGTGTGACCTCAGCCTGGTTCTTGGAGACGAGGCGCGCCCATCCGTGTAGGTAATCTACCTTATCGTTGTCAAGGTTTCGCTCGTAGATGCCGTTCAGGCGCTTGATGTAGGCGTCACGCTTGGTCTTGAAGGTAGACCAGTCGAAGGGAGCGGTTTGCTCAACGGAGAAGCCGTAGGCCTTTGCGTCGTGGATGGCTTCGGCGAGGGCGGCAGCGTTGTAGGTGACCTTCTTTGGCACACAGCTAGATTTCATTAGCGTAAGTTTTTATTGTATGGTTCATCATTCAGTACGCACCCAACGTTCACGCAAGTTCCACCGAGTCGCTTGTTTTCGACAACAGTAGCCTTGACGCCAAACTTGCTGCTGGCCATGCGCGCAGAGGCAAGACCTCCACTGCCGCCGCCAATGACGAGGTAGTCGGTCTCCTTAGTGATGGGAGCCATGTTGCGCGCAGATGTAGAGAGATGGCGGGTAATTGAAGCTATTCGCAGCGGGGTCGTTCTCGAGGACGAAGACAGGGTTGATGAGCGTAGGGAGTGGGCTAGAGCTTGCATGAGGTTGCCTCGAGGCTTGACCTTTTGTAATTGGTATGGAAAGAGTGGGAGAGAGATTGGGAGGGGAATGACGTCTTTGAAAAGGGACCACGATGGGACAGGACACCAGATGCGAAGGGACGAGAATGAGAAGTGGTAGGCACCGTAGTGGTTGCGGCGGGGTTACTTGAGATTGACGGAAGCGGATCGGATGGACATGGTTTGAGAAACGAGAATTGCGTTATTAAGTCGGTCAATGGAGGGTTGAGTAAGCAATCCGACTTTAATTCATCAAGGATTGGTTGGTTGATATCAATGACGAGCTGCAGAAAAGAGATGATTTCAAATCCACCCGCATTGAGGATGATTTTTTGATCCCCGAGCCTAGGTAACTACAAGCTCCGTTAGCGGGGCTGGTGGTTCATAGTGGAGGCCATGGCGGCGAGCTCCAGGGTCTCTTTTTGGAGTCCCATGAGGGCGTCAGGTTCCAAATCAGATGAATGGGTAACTATGAAATCATGTTTCAATTCGATTCGATAAGTCCTATTACTTGTTCAGTTCGACCTAGGTAGGCTATGCTTCCAGAAGATCTGACATGAGAGTTGCATTAGGTTGAATCAATTTCAGTTCCAAGGCCGATTACAAAGACAGAGGCGATATCAGACGTCTTTGACCCGTTCATGATATTATTTCATGGTGTCCGTACTCTGAGACTTCAACTATTTCCTGAAATAGTGTTAATGTTTAGTCGTTAAATGGGCTATAAACCTGTAAACCTCAAAGACCTTTAACTATGTGAATGGAAGTGGTTGAGGTTGTGATCAGGCTAAACTACCTATCTAGGCTTCTCCAACTCAAATGAGACATCTTTTGAGGCCTCGGAATCCATGGATGCACATGTAACGGGAAGCCTCGCATATGCATGCATATCCAGCAGTAGGTATGGTAGCACGACACACCAAGTCTTGCTGTCATAGAGTCTGGAAATTGAAAATTGAACATCAACCTTTAAATCCTTTAGTCTCCATTTTCTTTAAGTTTTTATATAGCTATAGCTTGAACCGAAAGTCCTCCTGGTGGCAGAGATCGTTTCCCTTTTTTAAATGGTAGAAACTGCATATAAGGAAATTCATATTCCTGGTCTGTCGTGCAACCTAATGGTTTGGGGTGAAATCTCTATATAGACAACAGTAGTGGAAACGGTATGTTGAAGAACATGAGCCAAAACAAACAACATACTACGTCACATCATGGTGATTTCTTCAATATCATCCTTTCAAGTGTCATGACGTATAAAGGTGGAGCCTTGATATGGAGCTGAATATCGACAGCTCGAGGTGAGCTTTGGTGGCCCTTCCCTCGTGGCTTAAACCCTTACGTAGCCTGTGAGACTCTAGCGCGAAAGAGGACGAGTTTCAAACTTCCAGTGCGCCTCTAGCGGATAACTGCTTCTGTCAAGGTTCTTTATCCCCTGTCACGTTCCGCCGGCTTCTGGTTGGTTACTGGGCAGCCCATCACCATCTCTCATTTGCTGAGGTGCGTTGCTCCCTCTCGACTTGGCAGCACCGACCCAACCCCCCCCCCCCCCCCCCCCCACCTCCCCTCCCCCCCCCCCCCCCCCCCCCCCCCCCC
>VYWZ01003022.1:0-10285 GCA_008711595.1 Fusarium xyrophilum
CTGTTTACAGCTCAACATTAGCCTATCGGCCATGTCCAGGCTGACGAATAATTCATCCAATCACAGTTCAGAGATCATATCAGCCATACAAAGAGTTCCATTCTATTCTGAGTCGTTTAGAACGAGATCTAGGGTGGCACATAACTAGCTGGCTGGCTGATCAATACGGACAAACGGATCATCGCAGGAATCTCTGAGCACTTGCGGAGTAGACGACATGGTAATCTAGGCATTTACGATCTAGATACATAACTTATGCATGAGAAATTTGCATGTGTCTCTAGAAAATGTTATATACTTCATACTGGAGTATCTTTTCTGAGGTAGTACTTTTATGTGCTACCATTGGCTGTCAAGCCCGAGTTATTTTGGGCTATCACTTTGGTCCTACCTATCACTTACAACCGAATTTCCAAAATTGTTGTATATTTCGGGCGTACCCGTGCCACTCAACTCGTGTAGCTCACTCGCATCGTACATCGTCTGATGGGGCTGACTCTTGCCGCAGGAAAAGACATCGTGGTGCACGAGAGAGATTGACAGCCGATTCAATAAGCGAAGCCTGCGGATGGATGGAAGCCATTTCCGATCCTAATACGAGCATCCCTCTCTTCCGGATTCCGGTAATTTCAGGCATTAGCATGTAAGCCGAGTTTCATCAATCCTGGGCGCCACATGTGTAATCCATACATACAACACTCGAGTCATACGTGACAGTCACATCCCCTCAAGGAACCAACTTCAGCGTTGTCCTATAAGCTTCGTCGCCAACTTTGGTGGATAGTCTTGCATGCATCTGTCATGCAGGTTGAGCCATGTGGCCGGACACTTGGATCTTGTAGCGTTCAGCATCATCGCGCCTCTTTTAACGCATGCTCCTTTCTGTTCTTAATAATAAGACAGGAAAGAAGTGAAATTGAACACAGATGCCATCCGGTGTAATGGTCTCAGTACCAGTCAGCCTGCTCTCCGAATCACAGCCGAGAGAAGAGGCTACTTGTACTCGCACGACAGCCGGAGTACGCTCCGTGATTATTGGCTTGCGTACCTTGGTCAAGGTCACGGTGTTTCGCCATATAACCGTGATGCAGCGCTCGGAATCTGGCGGGCACATTCAGCTGTGAAGAGAAGCTCAGACACCTGATGCTGGCCGACATCGATACACTCTTGAATTTATATTCATCGAGCCCCGTCCGGTTCGTTCTCTTGTTCATGGTCGTTCATTGCTACACCCCGCCTTATCGCTCCTAGTCCTGACTCCGACTGTGGAGCCACAACGACAATCCCGAACCTGCGACGGTTTTCTATACCGAGCCCGGGGTAGGGAAACCCGGACCAGAAGCCGTGGCCTGGCCCAAGCAATGATTTCACTCCATGCTTCCGTTCGATCTTCTAGAATCTTTCGACTTGTAGGTGGCCCGTCATCTGGCCTCAAATGTAACAGCAAAAGCATTCATTCTGCAACACCAAAACTCCAAAGCTGTCCCGTTTACTTCAGCATTCTGAACGGGAAATCCCACACCACTGCCCTGACCTGCTGTAGAGAGCCAGGAAGTTTATAGTGTCTGCTCAAGCAAGCCCAAATGACATCGCCGTTCTTGGTGTCAGTTTCGGTGCGGCGATGCAAAATGAAGACTCCGATGAAAGGCAGACGATGCCGTTCCCTGCGGAATGGCAAGGTTATTCACCAGGACCCTATGCGACCGACAACAACCTCGACTATGAGATGTTCGATTTTGAACTTCAGCGGGATTCACATATGGGGGCGACACCAATCTCCGAACCCCCGAACATCAGCCAAGACCCTACAGATCTATCCATGGAAAATCCCAGAGAGATGACTCTTCAAAGTCCTATGCCGGCGTCAAATCCGACTCCAGTCAAAGGAAAAAGAGTCCGAACAGGATGTCTTACATGCCGTGAGAGACATCTAAAGTGTGACGAAGCCGTGCCCGATTGCATGAATTGCCGAAAGCGAGGCCGTGAATGTAAAAGGGGAGTACGTCTTAATTTTCTGGATGTCAACCTCCATCGACCTGCTGCTATACCAAGTCCTGGAGGCTGGGAAGGTATGAAGTCTGGCCAAGATGAATGACTTGTGCTAATCGAGTCGCAGTCGAGTTCCAAGATGAATCGCGGGACATTGCTTCAGAATATCAGGGCGGACTTGGACGATATGCGCCTTACGCTTCTGAAGTTGTTGAAGACAGCGGTGACCGGTATGAAACAGTGAATTCAGTCACCGAAACTCATATTCAAGGCATAGATGCATCAGCTGATAGACTTCAACCTGGTGTGCAACACCATTTCAACTATTCTCAGGATAACGCCGCAGCTGGACCTTCAGAAAACTCAAGATTCAAAACAGATACCGGTATCAAGCTTGAGCTTAAAGAAAACGAACATGGGACGCTGAGCGACGCGTCCCATATAGCTACACCATCGTCATCAACAAAGGCTGTTGTAACCCCACGAGCAGAAGTATTTCCAGAACAACTGATGGCGATGAGGAACCGTCCTCTGGCACAGCAAACTTCAACAGAAGAGGCGGAAAACTTGGTGATACCCCAGCTGGACACACCGCCTCGAATTCAAAGGCCGCTTGTCGAACAAGCCTTCGAGGATGACCATGTGCAACCTTCAGCAACTCAAAGCAACGAGCCGGTGGGTCGCAACATATTGACATCAGCCGAGGAAATCCATTACATGCAAGTCTTTGTTGAAGAAGTTGCTGTTTGGATGGATTCGTTCAATCGGGAGAAACATTTCACCCGAAGCATTCCGTATCACGCTCTGAGGTCGACAATGCTCCTCAATGCTCTTCTGGCATGTGGTGCCAAACATACTTCTCTAGCTGCTCCGCAGAATCATGAAAAAGCGCTGTTCTACTACAACACCGCGACCACGCAGCTTCTTCGAAGTCTCCAGAACCCTGATCGAAATACTGCCGAGTGTGCCACGACAGCGATCGTTCTGAATGTATACGAGATTATGTGCGAAAAGCCTGCCCAGCGTATGAGCCACATAGCGGGTTCTAGAGCTCTTGTGCGAGAATGTGGATGGGACGCCAGGAGTACAGGGATTGGACTGGCCTGCTTCTGGTTGAACATAGGAATTGAAGTTCTCAATTGCCTGGCAACAAATTGGCAGACAACGTGGAGTCCCGACGAATGGGGGATGAGCCTTGGATCTCGTAACAACAACCACGATGACGAGGATGAAGAAGAGCAAACATGGGTACACCGTGCGCTCTACATCATCGCAAAGGTTGCGAACTTCCGAGCGACTGCGTCCCGACCCGATGACATTAGCCCCCATAACGAACAAATGTGGGTAAGAAATCGTCTTTCTCAGTGGCATGAGCTTAGAAACCTCTGTGAAGGTTGGAACATCCATTGCCCGAGAAAGATGCGCCCCTTTGGTTTTGTGAAAGCGAAAAAGTCGACAAGCAAATCGCTCTTTCCCGGCATATGGTACGTGAAATATCATCCCAACTGCTAAAGCATGTGATTAATCCGTGCTTAGGATGATACAGCGGGAGGCAACGATAGGCCAACTGCTCTCTCATACTGCGCATTGCATCCTTTCACAGACACATCCCCTGGAATCCCCAGCGTCTTCGCAGAGGCTGCGATTCTTGCAGCTGCAGCATGCCTATCAGGTCTGCGGCATTGTCGCCCATACCACAGACAAGGGGGTTGCTACAGTTGCGATCCGTTGCTTGGCAATTGCAGCTGCTGTGCTGACGAATCCAAATGAACAAGACGAGATCCTCGAGATTCTTGGCAGGTTCAATAGCACAAATGGCTGGCGTTTGGGTGCCGTCGAGATGGAGCTCAAGAGAGAATGGGGTTGGGAGCGTATGAAGATGCCCACCTCGAGCCCGAAAACAGACAACAGCCAGGATTCGGTGATATCAGTGGTCCGAAGAGCCTCTATGTCTCTGACACCGTCGAGAATTTTGACACCGCCTGTCATGGGCCCTGTGGGAACGAAAACGCCGGTCAACCCGTTGAGCTTCGCCGATTTCAAGCTACCCAACCATCCGTACCAGAATTGGTATGAGCCACCAAGTCGATCGAGCTCGTTCGATCCACCACCATCGTAATGCTCAAATGCTCCCAGTGCGTACGTACCTAGTTGACAAGGAAGGCCTTGTCATGCCAAAAGTTGGAAAATGAGATATTCATGGCGAAAAAAAGGGTAAAATAGACGGCGTTGGGATATCTATTGCTTTTCTCTATATTGCGGGAATTGGAGTTCTTTTCGTCGGCTCAATAGAATGCCAGGGTGGATTCTCTGATATCTTCAAGGGGCACGTTGTGTCGTTTCAGAGCTTCCTCCAGGCTGGAAATTCATACTGTAGCCTCCGGTCTTCTCGTCCTTGACCATCTGGAAGTTGTTTGTGCTCAATCCAAATGGCTTCAAGATGCCATTTCCAAGGTTTTTCAGTTTACCCCACATCTCGCCCATCTCCTTCTCTTGTGCTGCTTTGACGAGGGGAGGTAAGTCTCGTAATTGCTTCCGAACTACTCGAAGGTCTGCTGGAGCTAAGCTTTCAGGCTTCGCGGCGAGGGCCTTACAGTCTTCTTCTGCGCCGGCAAGATTATGCCATCCACCAGCCTCTGAACGACCACGAGCCCTTCGCATAAGAGCTTTACATCGAATGCGCTGAATGTTGGCCCGAAGTGTCTTGAGCTCCGCATCATCGGCACTGGGAGCTGGTGCGGAACGTGAAGCACCGTTACTGATTATCTCCTCTTCGACATCATCGTCTTCCTTGTTCTCTTTCTTCTCACCAGACTGTTTGCCCTCAGGGCTAAGCCGGGGGTCACTTTGCTCAAGCTTCTCCAGGGCTTTCAGGGAATCGGAAGCTGACTTTATGGCCTCTTTCCAGTCCTCAAGTTGGATATGGCAGGCGGCAATGTTACTGTAGATGACAGCGCGTGGGTAGTGTAGGTATTTAGGACAAGAGTTGATTGCATCGTCGTACTTTTCCAAAGCATTTTGGTACTTCTTGGTGGCGAACAACGTGTTCGCCTCATCTTTGGATGCAGTAGACTCTTTCAATAAAGCCTGCATGCAAGTCTTAGCAGCTGAGGTTGGGTATCACAGTTGAAAGATAGTGATGGGATACAAAACTAGGCCACTTACTTCTTCTTCTTCTGGTGTAAACTTGAGTTCCTGTCCATCTGCAGCCTCGGTGTTGTCTTTCGCCTTTTCGAGGTCCGCCGACTTGACCACATCATCTTTGCTTGGCTCGGTTGTGCTCATGTTCGTTGGCAAGGACAAATGACGTATTATTATTATGACAAAGATCAAACCATAGGATGAAAGGACTGATTTGTCGTGTGATACAAGCACGACTGGTCAAAACAATGCGAAAATTCAATTGCAAGTGGCGGGGACTGCTCGTGTTGTGTTGAGAGACAGAAACAAGTAAGTTAGATGTTTAATGAAGAAATATTCAAAGCACAATCTCATGAGCCTAATGAAATGGATTCCATGCCCGCCCTGCTCACCCTAGCCACCTTAATCATTTGCTAGGCCACAGTGGGCTTAGTGGAAATACACTGACCCGCCGCGGGGTATTCAGCGAATGGATTCACTGTCGATTTACTGATCGGCGAGCAAAAAGTTGCCCCCAGCTTGTTAGTTTCCATCCGTTCTTGTTCGGTTATCAAAATCTCGCGATCGCCTTGTCTTTCTTTTCTTCGACATCTCTCTTGCTAATCGTACCTCCTCACTATAGGAAGTTCTGATCTGCCGGTTCTTTTCCGGTTCTGATACCGCAGTCCGATACCTATCCGCTGTCTCTAATTGCAAACTCTTGGATCCAGACGCAATGGCTCCTCGTACTGAGTATGTTTATTCCCCTTGACTAATATTCAAGCATTGTTCGATGGCCAGAGTTATACTGACCAAACCTCACTTTCTAGTTTCCCTCCTGTTCGGGCCTGTCTTTTCGACATGGACGGCCTCCTTCTCGATACCGAAGACATCTACACCAAGTGTGTCAACATCATCCTCGAAAAGTATGGCAAGGGAACTCTCCCATGGTCTATCAAGGCCAAGCTTCAGGGACGCCCTGGTCCTCAGGCCAACAAGATCTTTCACGACTGGGCCCAGCTCCCCATCACCTCCGACGAGTACGTCGCCGAGAACACGATGCTACAGAAGCAGCTGTTTCCAGACACAAAGCCTCTCCCTGGCATCGTCGACTTGCTTGGCCACCTAGGCCGAACCCGATATTGGGAGGTCAAGGATGGTGCTACTACTGAAGCTAAGGACAAGTCGAGTAGTGAGCCTCAACGAGTTCACATTGCTCTGGCCACTAGCTCTCATCTTGGCAACTTCCGTGTCAAGACAAGTCACCTCGAGGAGCTTTTTGCTGTTTTCCCTTCCCACCGCCGTGTCCTTGGAGACGATTCCCGCCTGACTCCCGGCCGTGGAAAGCCTCTGCCCGACATCTTCCTTCTCGCTCTGAAGACCATCAACGACAGCCTTCCTGCTGGCGAACGACCTATCACCCCCGAGGAGTGCCTTGTTTTCGAAGATTCAGTCCCCGGTGTCGAGGCTGGTCGTCGTGCCGGTATGCGCGTGATCTGGTGCCCTCACCCGATGTTGAAGAAGGAGTACGATGGAAGGGAGGCTGAGGTACTCGCTGGACGCACTGGTGAGGCTGGAGAAGTCGATCTCCATCAGGTTGGTGAAATTGACGATGGTTGGGCCGAGTACATGCTCAGCCTTGCTGACTTCCCCTACGAGAAATTCGGCATCGTCGTACCTCCTGTCGAGGTTGAGAAGGAAGATTGCATGAAAGAGGTGCCCCAAGAGATTGTTGCTGAAGTCTAGGAGACTGAGCCGATCATTCCTGGCGGGCCGCTGGTGATGAAGAAGTCGCTGGACTTTAGTCGGCGCAACTAGATGCATGGCGAATGCGTCATTTTTCGTGTTACTTCTGGCGAATGACCATCGATGAGGACATGACGAGAATAGGACGGTTTAGACAAAAAGATGTGGCGCAAAGAATTTGCTACTATGCAGTTGGCTTGCTTTGTTGCGTTCGTCACACACGATAATAGATAATGAATCCGAGGACATGATACCCAAGCAAGAATCCATTACCTATTTCTATGTGACATGTCATGGCTGGACCCTATAAACTTACGGCAATAGGAGCTTATCAAGATCGACAATCTAGACGCGCGGTACGTCTCCCCGCGTTTCAACCCCAGGATGAGCTGCGAGTGTGGGGAGAGGAATAAGACCACCTTGAGTTGAGAGTGATACCACTACAGTGTCAGCTTCATGTGCATTGATCAACGTGGCACAGTCTGTGTCATGCCATTACAGAGACAGCATGCTCCCGCGGTTTCCCTATGTCTTGCTATATGAACCCAATGTTTCTCACGATGCTGTTCAATTGTTGTTCATCAATGGCACCCAATGGCTTCAATATTGTCCTTGCCGCTCTATATTATCGCTGACATTCTGCGTCTGTTGGATAACATTCAAGAGCTCCCTCCTATTCTGCTAAGCCATCGAATATTTTACTCTGCTCTTTTGGATACACCAAGTCTGCCTGTGGATATCATTCGCAGTCAGATTCCCGACAACTTGCTTCCGTTGGCCTTTACCGCATTCAAGTCGCAAAAGTCGGTAAGGGAAACAAACGGTATAAGCGTGGAAGAGTTTCTGACCCATTGCTACAACAATTCTGTGCGGAATGTGGACGGTAGTCAACTTCACTTGACAGTAGGTGAAGCCACTGAGCTTGTAAGAGTCAATGATGCATTGTCGGGCTTAAGGGGTGAGTTTGCTCTGTGTTGCCTGAGGAGACTTCATGGTGTAAACCGAGATGCGTTCCTTAAGAGTGACCAAGGTCTCTCTCATGGCGAGTACTATCGAATCTCTCGCGCATTCTATCGATTCCAGATATATCGAAACCTTTTCCTCGACATGGAGCAGGAAATTGATCTTTTCCCTTCTTATGACGATGATGAAGATGAAGATGAAGATTTGAGCTACGACAACGAACTAAAAAAGCTGTTCTTCGATCGGCATTCACCATGGGTCAATGAACAACTGGCTTGTGTTGACGACTTTCTTGAGACAAGATTAACTGGTGGTAAGCTTGACACCCCTAATAAATCCTTCACATACAGACTTTGAACGAGTTGTCCTAACTTGCGCCCTGAATATAGTCATGCTGACCGTCTTGTCCGCAACCCCAGGCTATCGGCAAGTAGTTGTCAATGGCTTTCAAAGGGGAGACAATCTTACCGAATGGCTAGCTGAAAAGACTCAATCGTTTGAGGAGCAGAAATGCGTGAGCTGCAACATTTATCTGGGACTGTGTGAACTGTAGACGCTTACTGACGATATTCTAGATGTCCCTCGATATTACTCGTCTTAGTCAGCTTCTCAAGGCCTCAACCTACCAAGAGTGGCAAGCGTCACTTGGTGAGGCCATTAGTCCTTGCCAAAACAGGCTTGAAGAAGATCTTGTGGAGTTCAACCGTGGAAGAAGGCCGAATGGGCACGAAGAAGTCTGGCGAGCTGAAGATATTGACAGGCTAGTCAGGGAAGTCGACGCTGACGAAGCGTTTACTGATGATCAACCAAGACAGACATGGATGACAGTACACTATGATCATACGTATGAGAGATATCGCTTAGGAAAGCACACGTTTGCCCCAATGAGGTTTATCTTCGGCCTGAGAAGAATCGGATATGTCATGTGGGATGTAGAGAGAATGAAGAATGAGGCCTGTAAAGTCACCTTGAATAAGGCGTACCAAGGCGATACTGTTTTCTAGGCGGCGTGTTTGAAAGTCGACTTTGGAATTAGGGGTATTTGTGAATCGACAGCTGTTTGTGTCGAACCTGTGGTACCTTGGCGCCTCAATGTCAGTTCAAGCCGTCAGACTAACGTCTCTGCTCCTGATTGTATGCCGACGAGGACTCATTTTATGCTCGCGGATCAGGGCATTCGTAGGAATATGATCTAAGCCGAGACCTGGATCTCAAGATGCTCTCATGAGGCATATGTGGTCATCATAGAAGGTGAGGTTAACTTGAAGTGAACCTGGCAGGTAAGTAACTGTCATGTTATGGGCCCGGGCACTCTGAAGGGTCAAGTTAAGGATGCATAAATAGATTGTGATTTGCCGACATTGTGGAACAACTTATATCAGCCGGGCCAGATTGTAAAGAAGCCTTTTAAGCTTCGACTTTATCTCGGACACGTACTTCTAACTTATAAGAGTCCAATAACTATATATATTCTATAACGTCTTTCCCGTACGCAACTTTCTAGTACATACACTGACTCTTCGTAATATAGTCTGAATCCGAACCCATAGTAGGTAAATGACGAGCAACAAAACAAAACTTCTGACATTTAGCCAGGGTGCCAGAATTACCTGGTCTAAATGCTTCCTCAGATACATCTGAACTGAGGCAACATAAATTTCCCCATCACCTAGGATAGAGGTCCTTAAATTCTCTTGCCTCGCATAGCCTGTGTATAGCTCAATAACCTTACCTTGTGTACTTTACAGCCAAGAAGTTGCGCATCTAATTGTAGGTAACTTTCAAATGGCCTTTGATCAAGCTAGTAGGATGTGAAAAGCCATAAATTTCGAGTTAAGCGAAGCCAGTAAGTAAGAGAAAGACCTCTTTAATCCTTCATAAAGGTTGTATTCGATCCACACTGTCACTTGTAACAAATTAAGAATTCCGGTTCACTTTAAGCCCATGTAACGCAGACCCGTCACTGTTATTCTTGAATTGATCTGAAAATTCTCAAAATGCTACTGTAACATGAGAGCCACAATCAACAGCTTCACATGTATAAGCAAGACAAGTAGCATCCTCTCCTCTACTTCCCGTCTAGAATTGGGGAAAGAACCTCATAACTTAGGTACTACCCAAGATAAAGAAAGAACCACTTGTTCTTGAATAAGGTAGGTAGGTAGTTAAGCTGCAATGAAAGACGAATATTGGCAGGCCCTTCTGGGTTGAGCGAAGATAGATATATTCTCTTCCCTAAACTCCTCCCAACTCCTTCCAATGCTAACTGCTTTCCTGAGATTCTTAAGGAAGGAGTATAATAAAATACTATTATATTTATACCTTTTTCTTAACTGCTTTTAAATCCTTTTCCTTTTTTTCTTATGGTAACTTATAATATATATGTAATAAGGATTAGAAGTCTTACTTAATATACTATATCTTACTATTATAATATATAACGTGGTTAATAAGCATGCATTACAGA
>VYWZ01003034.1:0-15730 GCA_008711595.1 Fusarium xyrophilum
TGGCCAGTCTGTGGGGGTGGCTGGTCTTTGGGTGGGGGACGTTACTGGATGAATATGTTTGTATGCGGTGTAGTTGATCGACGCCGAGTTGCGCTGATTCAGCGCTGACTCCAAAGTCTAACCAATCCCCGATCCCTGATGAAATGAGACGTGCGTGGCGCCCTGCCCGCTCGCTACGCCCACGGACGGAAGCAACCGAACGAGACCAAACGAGGAATCCGCATCTTGAACGAGGCTAAAGGGACTTTCGAAAAGAGGCACAGCTAAACTACCGAGTCCTCACGGTCTAGCTCTGTAGAGGAAAAGTGCACGCGAGCCAGCCGCTTGCTATCAACCGCTTCGGTTGCATGCCAAAGCGCAGTCACTGTACTCGGTAACGTGATGAAAATGCGGAGGGCTGAAGATGCTGGCTATGCTTAAAACAGAGCTTTGGACTGGATTGAATTGCAGTGCGACGCGAAAATGCTTACGACAACTGCCGGAAAGTGGATCGTATCACCACGCAAAGGCAACGCAACGCAGGCGATCTTGACTATCGACGCATGCATTGCAAAGTGACGCGTTGTAGCCCCTCGCTCGATAGGGAGAGTTGATTCGGTGGCGGGTATCTCGCCAGGGGAGAATGCTTGGAAAAGCGTCATTCAATGATAACGCATGAGCGACATCCGAGCACTCAAGCAGCACTAACGAAACACAGACCAGAATGTCATCAGAAACAAATACTCAAGTGGAGCCCAAAGTTTTCGGTAGAGGCATCTCGAAACTGGGATCAAGTTTATTTAACAAAATGGTTGGGTATTTGTTTTATGCTTTCCTGGGGGTATCGTTGTACAAAAGATCATGACGCCATAGATTTTATTTCATCATGCAGAGTCCGAGTCCCTAGTCCGAGTCCGAGTCGGTGCAGCGCTTCGTAGGTCGTTGTTCTAAATATGAAGCTGTAGCAAACAGAAATGCCGCACTGATGAGATGTTAGCTTATTCTCCGACAAATAAATGATTGAATTCAAGGTGACTTGCATAGTTCCAGCGCGACACAGAGCAGTCGCTTTAATGAGACGGATGCCAACTTGGCAGATTGGTTGATGCATATCCAGATCATCTTCCGGATCGCACGAAATGTCGCTCGCCATCAAAACGACCATTGTTCCTGTAACAAATGGACTGACGAACAAGAACCAGAACCAGGCGCGTAAGAATTTCTCTTTGAGAGTCGTGCTGGCGCTAGGTTCGGTATCGAGCATTGAGGGGCGGAGGGACGTGGAGATGAAGACTGCGACGATGCTGAGAACCTCGAGGGTGCTGACAAGAGCAGCGAGAATACTATAATTGTTAGACACGGTCAGATGAGGCTGTGGCGATCAACGTACAGGAAATCGGGGGCGTTGTTGAGAGAGATCTTGGTAAATGGGATCCACGAAATCAACATGCCCATCACCCACGGCAGAGCGAACGCGACGGGCATGAGGCGATTGGTAAAGATTTTCTGTATATCCGTCGTTTGTTGATTCTTCGTCTTGTCGTTCAAAAAGGCCGATTTCTCATCATGTCCAGCGAAACCAGCCTTTTCGCCCGCAGTTTTGTTGTCCTGCCATGTCGGCAATTGGAATGTTTTGCAATCCATCTTCGTCTTTTGTTCCCGACTCCCCCCACTTTGCCGATAAAACGATAGATGTCGAGAAGCTCAAGTCCAGAGACTTGAAGTAACAGCAAATAGATGTACGGATACAGGAGGAGAGACAGAACATCAGCAGGGTGCAGATGGCCCGGCTTTTTAAGAAACCAAGATGATCCGCCCACCTATTCCGCACCGGAAGCTGCATTCATACAGGACAGTACACGTACCGTTCTGAATACGGGTTAGAGGGGATAACAGCAAGGATCGACAAGGACCCCCACGGCAGATAAGCAAGGGCCCACGTGCACGGGAGGGATGAAGCACATGTGCAAGACGATTGGATGTGGTTGGGGAATTCTTATTGCTCTATCCGACAATGGGCACACATCCCGGGTACAAGCCTCGAGGCAGGGAAGTACAAGTCACCAATCACTTATACCATGTGGGCGAGTCTCGGCTTCGTGAGCCGTGAGGTGGCCGGGTGCCTGATGACGCAGTGCAGCTGGTAACTTACGAGTAATTAATCTAGCGGCTGTGTTTGTGAGGGGCGGAATTACTGTACCCGAGATCAATAAGGGCATTGTTCACACAACGAACTACTGCCTGCAGCTATTGTTTATGGTGATCAATAAAGATCTGGGGTATTTCCCCAACGAGCAGCATAACACTCTAAATTCAATTGAGACTCAATTATGGAGTAACCCAATCATAATCACTAATCAGCCACACCACTTTTTTTTTCATCCGTCCACAAAACATCCTCTGACTCCACTCGCGATACTCTTTGGCGCATCTAATCTTATCTGATCTCTTTCCCCAGCTCATCTGAACCTATCTACCTTAAATCCACAGGTCCTTAATGAATTTCGTTTCGCTACAAGACACGACAGAAGGTTTTGCATTCTTTCATTGAGCATACGGCCTATAGAAACACAGACATACAACGCCCTAAGTTTAGAGTTGTCTAGAGGTTAATGCTCTTGCCTTTAAGCCTGTCTCTGTACTTGGAAATTGGAATTGGTTGGGTGAGATGTAGAGGAGAAATTGTGTTGGTTGAAGTTGACCTATTCACGTCAGTTTGACGGCTTCGGTGCTCTGACAGAACACCAGACTTTGACCTTTAGGATCATAGTCAGCTCCGAAACATTACGTTACACGATCTACAATCGCCCAGTTCGGTGCTTCTCAAGAGTGCGCGGCAAGTGCAGCAGATGATCCTCAATTGCAGAATACCACCAAGTCAGCTACACATGACAGCTCATCCCGCCGAGTCATTTCGAAACCATAGGTCATATGTACCAGGTCGCTATTCTGTTCCAACTGTATAGAGCATTCCCCGAACTAATGGAACCGGAACAACCATCTACAGCTTCTTGTCCCTTGGCGCAGGCCACAGAGCCAACCTCACACGCCAGGCTACCTATTTCGCACTCACTTCTTTCCTTGGGAATCAATATTCTGGCACTGCTGTCCCGGTTACCAGATGCGTCAAGAATCAAGTCAATCCATGGGGGATTTCGGGGACGACTTTACAATACTGCAAAGAACAATATATCCAAGATAACCTCTCAAAAGGACTGAATATACACCAGCCGATGACATATTTGCTCACCAGTGAGGCTGTTGTGTTGTATCGGAGGTCTTTTGTGCAAACGTTGCTCATCGACTACCAGCGGGAGAGGATCTTAGACCAGACATTTAAGCCTCCAAGTATTGTGGCAGCTGATTCGGACGGCGATTTTGTCTCAGAAGCGGTATAGAGACTTACCCAGAGACACGGCATTCGAGAGATCACTTTTCTTGTAAGCGTCGACAGCGTCGTATTCCGACCTACGAGAGAAAACCTTGCTGGCCGACCCTCGAGAGCTTTACATTCGCATTTTGCGACGTTTTACCCTCTGGTGGTGAATGGCTAGTCACAAGCGAAAATCTTTCATCAACGACAAGAGACCTGTGAATGGGAGGCTGATAGACAATACTGCCCTCCAGGCTGCGAGATAGAGAATAGCTTCAAATCTCGCATGAAAGAGGCAATCATGGATTGCTTTCTTGCGGTGGCTACAAATACTGTTAGCCACGTGCCCAAGATTAAAAAACCCTCGGTTCAACATGTCTTCGATCGTACTGATTTTCAAGAGGATATATCGCGTACGGGGTTTGGCTTCAGCACGGCCACGGGCCCGATGGTGCTGGGGAAGACGGATGTCCTTATACTCAGTAGCGAAGTTCTGGAGGTATGGAGAACGGCTACGAAAACTCATGATGTTGTGTTTGAACGGTGTCTAACAAATGAGTTGGATGTGGCGGGGAGCTATGCCAATGAGTTTAACCCGAGTTTCCATGGGACGACCAGGATGTTGATTTATTCTAAGCCACGAACAAGAGACAAAAAAAAAAAGCACAAGCAAATGGAGACAGATCTTTAGAAATGAGTTACTTAATAATTACCTGCATACTTAAGTTTTCAAATCATACAAGTACCTTCTCCAGGTGATTGAACACCGGGGCACCCGTTACATGCTATCCAACAGGCCACATCAGCATCCACAAACGCAAGATAGTAATACGCGGCTGACAAAGGTTGTTAAAAAGAGCAAAAGAATGGTTCCGCCCGGGCTCGAACCGGGGACCTTCTCGGTGTGAGCGAGATGCCATAACCAACTAGACCACGAAACCGAGTCTCCACTGGTCTGTCCTTTTTTGTAAGTCATTTTCTTGTCCTGCGCTCTGAAGCTCACACCTAACTACTACGCCACAGGGCAGAAGATTGAGCTAAAACTGCCATTGTAGCAATTACAGTAGTGTGTACAGCTGTTTATAGAAGCCTTACAGCGCTGTTACAGGCACGAATCGTAACATGCGGTCTTATTATATTATTTAGAGGAGTAGGCCAACGAGAAGGATGTTATGAAATAAACTTAAATTATACTTACTGTATTATATTCTTTAAATTATCCTAGAAGTATGACTCTCCGAGGTTCTCTGAGCTTTAACTTCCATACAGTAGATTAGCTAGTAGGCTTAACTGTAAATAGCATATCTTGCTTAGTTCTTATAGAAGGTTTATTCTTAAAACTAGAAAACATATGACGTAACTTTCTTTAAAGTCGCCTGTGCTTATAGAGTTATATAGGGTCTACTGCAAAGTCTTAATACTTATCCTTTAGAGAAAGTTTAATATAAATAACATTTTAAATATAAACTTTAAATTCTCACTAATGTGGCCTGTCCCCGAACTTGAATAAGTATAAAAAGCTTATATTTCCCTCTTTCTTACGCCGACAGCCTTACTCTCTTTTATTACTCACTACAATACTTGATCACATTCTCACAAACTCAATAATGGCTATTACATCCGACAACACCCCTTCGACTGAAAGCCATGCATCACGTCCGCCCAATGTCTACGGTGCTGAGAAGCCTGCAAAGAACCCTTCCAGCGAAACCAAAACAGACAAGCCAGCCGAATCGGCCGTCTTCCACCTGGAGGCCGCTTGGGGCACCGAGACATTAGACGTATCATTGAAAGTCGGAGCTGCTGGCTTCGTTCTCTTGCTTGCCTTAGCCTTGCTTGCTCTGGTAGCTTTGGCAGAAGCGGTTGCTTTCACCACTTCCATGACTCCCTCAAGATTATGGGTTGTGGTGGTTATGTTGGTGCTGCTTTGGGTGCTGCTTTGGCCGGTTTTAGATAAGATAAGGGGTTCAACCGACGTGGGGAGTGGTCATTAAGACAACACAGCGTGCTCTTACACATGTCTCAAGTTTTTCGTGTCATCGCCAACTTCACGACCTCGAAATCTATGCACTTTTACTCTAATTTCTTTACAAGTCCTGGGGAAGAATGTCTCGAAATCAGCTCGAGGCTCACCATAAAGATGGGACACCACGTAGGTTCTTTGCGCCCTTCAGCCTCAAAAGGAGTGAACAGAACCCACCATGTTGCCAGCCGACGACATGATGGTCCGAATAGGGTCTCAAGGCAAGAAAAAGATATCAGAAGCACCATGATCTTGAATGGATCTGTTTACCAGACTCTGTTTCTCTGTCCCTTACGTCAGCCGTAGAATAGACTAGTTATGTACAGGGCCGGAAGATTTTAGTTCTTTACCCCTAAACTCTTCAAACAATAAGTTATCTTATGAAACATGGTCAAGACTTTTGCCGCTGTCAAAATATAATGGCCATTGGCTGACCCCGAGCTGTTACGCCGAAGCAGGCTGATATGATTGGCTGTAATAAACTTTCATCATTCCAGGCAACCTACACTTGTTCCAATTGGATTCTGTTGTTTCTAGCCATACGAGCATGACTATTTCAATGACTGAAGTGATCAGTGGGAGTTATAATTGCTATTGATTTTGTGCCGACCCTGGCTAGTTCCTGAGTGCGACTGATCCTAAAGCCCATTACTTTATCGACACACTCTCTACTTCTACGACATGACAAAGACTATCGGTTGTTTCACTTCTTAATGCAACTTTATCCTGATTTCCGACTCTGCTGAACCGCTTAGCCATAAAGATAAACACCCCACCCAAAAGAAGCGTTGCACCAGCGAAGATCTGCGCCCCTAGATAATGACCCCCAGAAAGCCTGATGATCATACCAGCATTAGGCGGCCCAGTAAGAGTTGCAATACTATTCGTTGTAAAGATCATGCCCATCCTCACACCTGTCTTGTGCACATCCGTCGTCAAACCCGATAGGGCTGGAGGGAACAAACTCATGGATGCTCCAGCAATAATACCGTAAACACTAGCCCATGCGTACAGACCCGCTTCTGTTAATACTGCAGGCCATGTGAATAAACAGATAGATGAGATGAACACGACAGGTATGAGAACTGCGATGCTTCCGAAGTGATGTGCGACGGCGTTTGGTAGTGAACGGCCGATGATTCCGACACCGTTGACGACGAGAAGGACATTTAACGCGGCTGATTACGTGAGGAGTTCGTTCAATCGTGAAACTGCAAAAGAGGCGAGGTAGTAGAACGGGAAGAATGTTCCCCAAAATGTCGATTCCAGTTAGTATGCCCATACGCGTTAGCATTAGCACAGACTTAAGAAGAAGATTCCGATTGTAAAGAACAAGTACTACATTTCCTTGAAAGACGCTAGATCGATCCACGGCCCCGACTGTCTCGGCGGTATCCTAGGCCTCAGGAGTAGATTCGCCATGACCAGCGTGATAAGCTGCACCAACTCCATAGCTCGAACCGTCCAAGCAAACCCAATACTCCCAAGAAGCTGAAGAGCCATAGATGGAAATATCAGACCACCCGTGGCACTTCCAGTGGCAGTGATACCAAATGTCAGGGCCCTTCTTTGCTTGAAGTGTGTAGAAACAACAGCAAGGCTAGGGGTAAACATCAGACCGTTACCTAGCCCTGTACAGAGACCCTGTGAGAGGAGGAGTTGCCAGAATGTCGTGCTGAGAGAAGTCGTGAATACACCGAGACAGGTGAGTAGTGTGCCGGCAGCGAATGTGATACGGAAGTAGCCGGCATCCGCGAGACGACCAGACAGTTTTCCCATAAAGAACAGTGCAGATATTTGGACTGATCCTATCCAGGATATTTGGCTTATTGAATTATCGAGGTGTGCTCTGTAATAGGTCTGAAAGACGCCAAAGGAGCTGTTGTACCCCCTGACGGAATGTCATTTCTCATAGTGCTCAGAGGATCCAAGGTTGACATACCATGAGTTCAGCATGACTATATGCCCGGAAGTGGCTACAAATGGGTCAGTGCGGCATTAAGCCCTGTTCACAAAGGAGCTTACCTCACGCCCATCAGCATCAGATGGAGGTCCAAGGTCGCTGTTCACAGCCGAAGTGCGACTCAAGAAACGATCCAAGACAGAGAGCCTGTCCCGTGGCTGAGTCTGTCCATCTTCAGATATGTTGCCTTCCTTCATTTCGAGTCAAACTCGTCATTACGACAACCGTGCCAGGCTCTTTTGCTCAGAAATGAATGTCTCTCATGTTTCCACGACGGAGAGACTCATCGCTTTCCTGAAATGCTGGCTCGATTTTGTCTTCATTCTCATGCGACGATTGATGTGGGGATGGCATTTCTGTGAGTAGAGGGGGTCGCGAGTGGAAGTTTTGAAACAAGAGGTCCCTGAACGCTAGGAGAAGAATATTTTATGGGATGCTAAAGAGAAGAAATCAGGCTAGCCACACGCCTTCTCAAGTGTCTCTAGTCTAGTCGCACTGACTCATTTTTTGAATGGTGCTGTAGCCGAACTCAGCCAGGAAACTGTCCGTGGGAATCATCCGAACTAGATAGTGTAGCCGTCTAGAGTGGTGCCAAGAGAAACAATAGCCCGAAATGTTTAAAGGACGCACCTAAACTAATCACCTGCACTCACTATAGTAAATATATGTATTCTATCATAGTCACGATACTGCAGCGTCTGATATGCTGCCAACGTCCACATTCCTCACTACTACCAAGCTTCGCCACAAAACGCTCAAGACTCAGCACCGTGTTGCTGATTGGCCAATCAGCAGCAACTGCACAGACTCGCAGCGACGTCTGAGCTCTCAGGAATCACCTTATTATATTGTCTCCAAGCTACCTTCATCGCTCGAACTAAAAGACTGTCTACACGTCGGACTCCAAGATAGGTAGCCTAGAAAGAACACGCTGAGTTCCAAGTAGTAGTTGGAGCCATTTAGCATAGACCTTAACTTTGATGTATTCAAGGGGTAATAAACATGTGCCAGTAGTATTAGCCAGTATTCTTCTATATAACATTATGCAATATGCAATTATAAACCAATCTGGGAAATCTTGTGCAAGCCTGTCGCCGCATCTCCACTCGCGATGTTCTCATTCACTTATCTAATCTTATCTGATCATCAGACAATCAGCTGCGTCTCCATCTCCATCTCCATCACCTGAACCTGATTATCCTCCCCTCACAACTTAACCATGACTCTCGTCCAAGCAGCTCTCGAAAGCGCCGCCGCTCATAATTCGTGCCAATTCTTATTCCCCTCCCGACGAGGCGATTATCTCATCCAGGTATCCTGGTCTCTTTGTTAGAATGATCGCGCTCCCGTAGACGACGATGCGGTCGTCTCCACTGTGTAAGAAAAGCCTCACCGAGATCGCAACGGGGGATTAATTTGGATTGGGTATACAGTCGATGCAAATGCCTACTTTTTTACGGCGAGGGATATCGCAAGGAGATTGGAGCTTACGCATCAGACGAGGGCTGTAATCGTGGCTGTTGGGTATCCTGACAAGACTTGTGTTTTTGACAAGCGGAGGAATGGAGACTCAACAGCCGAGTCTGGGGATGGGGTTTATGATATCCCGCCCGGGCCGGATGGGAAATCATCGCTCGGTCCTTTGGGCGGCGCGTCGGAGTTTCCGGATATCATCAAGAACGACATCCAGCCGTATATCGAAAACACGCTCTTCTCGAACGCATCTCTGGAAACAGGTCCCAAAGCGCTATTCACGAAGCCAGAGTCTTTCGACACATTCGTCGCTGCGAGTCCGTCCATCTGGTTCAACAATTGCAGTATTGTTCGCGACCAGGAACGGCTCTTCAGTGAGCGTGACCCTTTGACCGGTCGCACGCCAAGATTGCTGGTCATGTTTGGTGGAGCGGAACAGACGCTGATTCAATTGCCTGGTGGGTCGGGTGAGAAGTTTAAGAAGAAACAAAAGGGCGCGACGCAGCGAAAGATGAGGGATAATGCTCTGGCGCTAGTGGCGAGGATGCAAGGGTCGCGTCATTTGAGAAATGCTTGGTGGTGGGAGTTTGAGGGTGAGGATCATGGTTGCGCGGCACCGTGTGCGTTGCAGAGAGGGCTGTTGAGGTTTCTCATGGATCAACGTGCGGGGCAGTGAGTTCAGACTATATTTACTCTTCTATCTCTATCAAACATCAATTGGTACCAAGACATCGCGAGTAGTTAGCAGAATTGAAAACGCAATCAGGTCTATCGAGGTGTTCTCGGGGGGGGGGGGCGCCGTCTTGTATCGACTTGTCTAGGCGACGTGTCATTTCGATCCTCTCTTCTTTGTCCCTTCTGTTGGCGCTCTTCTTTGAGGTGCCTTTGTCTTGGTAACACGTCCGGCACCCTTCTTTGTTGACTTCTGGACAGCCCGCCAGTTGAACTTGGCGGGGTCAAAGGGCGGGCGATGCATCATGGGTTCGACCGGGCTGTCGTAGATGAGCATGGGCAGGGAGGGGCCGTACATCTGAGGTCTGGGCCGGAGGCGATCGTAAACGTCGTCCTTTCTCCATGCGACTAGGTTATGTTTCCGAATGCGCGGCACCGTCTCGTCGGCTCTCTCGTTGAAGCAGTCAAGCATGTACTGAAAGCATTTGAGGTCCCACGCCGCCATGCTCTCAAAGCTCCAACGGGGTTTGACGCCGCTCTCTGGACCAAATATGTGCGGGATGGTCCAGGCGAAACTGAAGTCTGCCAGCTTCCCGTCCAGGTACTGCTGCATCTTGAGATCTCGCACCACAATGCCTGACTTGTGCAGCCCGTGAAGATTGCGGAGGAGTTGGGGCAGGGAGCGCATCTGTTTCTCGGTCAAGACATATGGCATTGTCTGGGTTTCTGGAAGAGGTATCCATTCTTTGACAATAGCCATGAGCGGTATCTTGAGGTCATCGTGATTGAAGAAGGTTCGGATCGTGTCTGCAATGGTGAAATCTTCCTTCTCTTGTGAGAAGAGAAAGGAGATTGGTAATTGGTTTCTCCCAGGTGAGGGAGGAATTTCTGCTGCACCCTTTCATCATCAAGATTAAACTCGACGTAGCCATAGACTTTGATGGCAAGATGCTCGCGATCTAGCTCCTTCAGTCTTCCAAAGACACGGCATTCGTTGTAGAAGGAGGTCGCGTGGAGCCGAAGGCTATCAATGGTCGACTGGGACAGCTCATCATTTGCCGCTACAGGCTCGAATTCGAAGCATTCCGTTTCAGGGAACTCTTCGAAGGCTGAGAAGAAGATCCATGGCTCCTTTGTCGCGTAATCGGAGAACTAGATCATGGTTAGAAGGCAAAGAAATGCAGCATGGGGATTGGTCGAATGAAGCACTTACTATCTTGATGGCATAGACTTTTCCATGAATCTCGGCCTTCCAGACTTGTGAATGAGCTCCACCGCCTGAGATTTCTAGAATCTTAAAGTCGTCGATAGCAACATCGTCGAGGAAGCATCCGAGCTTGGGGCCGTCACAGTCCGGGAGCGGTCTTGAATGTGGCATTTTGCAGCAGTTTGTGTTGTTTCAGGGTATTGAGCAAGAGGTTGCAGGTAATTGTTCGATTGGATTGACGTTATAAGAAGAGACGGGGATCGTTCTATATGTTTCGCTTTGTCTGCTAACTAAACATGGAGTGTCAGCAGCGGTGCATCAATCGTTGAGGGGGAGAGTCTGCGAACCTTGCGGCAATCGACAAGGAAGAACAGTCCAGGAATAGCGCAGCGATTCTCAAAGGGAAGAGCGTGTGGACTGGGGACCGTGCCGTGACTGTCAAAGGGGAGCAATTGAAAGAGGGGCATGCCAGAAATAGCACGGCTGTTCACACAAAGGGAGCGTCCGCGAGCAGTTCTGTGGTGGGTTGATGTCGATGAAGAGAGAGAGAGAGAGAACCCGGGAACAGCACCGCCATCCATAGCCAAACGGTAGACTCTGCATCTAATCCATTTCTGGCTCGCCCATGACACCATCAACCTTTGGTGACTGGTCATTCCGCCAGAACGGGCTGTTGTGCTACTACACAACACTTGGAGTCCAGGTAGGCTATGGCCAGCCACCAATCCGGGTCTCTATAGCAGGGGGCGATTGGAAGAGAAAGCTGTTTGGGGACTACCATAAATAAGCCACAGTTTCCATGATGATCAGCCAATATCGTCCGCTGTCGCTGGACCCAGGTTTTGGTTTAGCACAGAACTGACCTTGCAGCTGATCATCTATCAGTATCATCTTGCAGGGCGGGGAATCAGCAGGGTTGTTTTCTGCGAAGGAAGAGCTTTTAAAAGGCCACCAGCGAAAAATTACATGGCTATGTTGGCCTTATCCTGCTCCAGGCACCAGGGAATGAATGCGTTTGGCAATTCCTCGCGCGGGCCAGGAGACGGGTAGGTCATGTTTGCTGGCTCCTGACCCAATTCTGATCTCCTGGGACCAGGCTTATGAGGCTGAAAGTGCTGGTCGTCATCATTCACCATCAGATTGTACCTTGTTCTCGGAAGACGACTTGCTACAGCTCATGTACCTTTGATAATTGATATTGTGGCTGAGGCTCTGTTGGCAAACCCCTGCTGAGCACAAACCATCTCCATCTGACTCCGTGCCAGGTCGGAAACCGGGAATAGTCCAGCAATGGGAAATCCATTCATCATGTTCCTCAATGGCAAGCCCCCAAGCCAGCCACCAGCGTCGAATCGATGTTGATGGGAGCGTGGCATTACCTACCAAGGTTGCGCAACAGCCATGCGCTACGTTTGGTGGGAAAAGGGGTCCCGGCGCTCGAAATCATCGGCAGTTGGCATCTGCTTGCGCTTGACAGTATGGGAGAGTCTTGCGGGTTGCTACCGGTGCCTTGAATCATAAGCATATTAATGTTAGCTTGCGCAACAACCAGAAACTGTACTTAACATTATGACAGAGCCTTGCAGCAAAGCAAGCTGTCCGTCAGTGAGACCTTTGGCAAAGCCACTGGTTCGTTCCCAATGCCGCGACCATATCGCCGTTTGAGTCTTGACAATAGGGAGTAGTCTTGCCGCCGACAGTCCCTCCCTCATCTCGCCCTACAGTGAGGAGCCAGGGACTGCTGGCTGTACGTCATGAAACGTCTTTCGGGAAGTTCATCAGTGTTTAGCATTATCGGAATGGCAACTTTGGTGGCTCACGCACGAACCCATCAAGTGCGTTTAGCGATATGGAGGGACTTTTACAATTTACCGCATGTCGCCTGCACGCACCAATCGTACAGCTCGATATCCGCCAGGCGAGGCTTTCAGGAAGCCACAGATACTGGCTATCATGCATGAGTATATTGAATTTGGCTTGCGCAAGAGCCATTGACTACGTTCGACAATAGGGAGCAGGAGCCTGCTTGGCGACGAGTGAACAGGGGTAGGTCTTCTGGAACGCCGTCACTGCCCTCAGGTTATGCGAGGCCGGCTGGATGTCATGATAGATCAGATTCTCTGTTTTTAGCTTTTTGTAAGCAGAACCAGACCAGCAGCCCAGATCGTGCGCTGGGACGATTTCAATGTCGAGTGTCTTCACCAAGCCTACGGTGACATTCTCCATGATTACCCGGTTCCGACTGTCGTCGGTCATCTTGGCCCTCACACGGTCAGCCTTGCAGCATTGAGTGGAAGGCAGTCCCTTGGGATGCATCAGGCCCGGGAACACTCACCGTCAATCTTGCCTTTTGGTACATCTCCATGATGAGTCTCAACCCGGCCCATCACGGGCTGTGCCCTCCCGGGACGGCACCGAGTCTCAGCCTCTGGCTGAGATACCACGATCCGGCGGGCTTAACCGCCTACAAGCACCACCTGTCCCTGCGACAGGCTTTCTGCCCACCTGAGGGCGCTCAGGTCGAGGACGCCGCCACTTTGGGCCTCTGACCTCTCACGCCTCGCTGTCGCCGTGATGGCAAAGGACGACATGTTTCGTTGTTGTTGTTGTTGTTGCTTGCTGGTCTTTGAGTTTTCCTCCTTCTCCTTCTCTCTTTTGTCTTTCCTTTTCTGTTGGGGTAGTCGTCGTGGTGTGTGCATTACATTTACAGTCTCCACCTGGAATCCTTGTTGTTTTTCTCTTGTATTTATTTGTTCATCTCACATCTCAACCATGTAAATTGATTGGGCGCAACATTCCCGGCACCACTTTTAGCGTCGGACCATTTCGTCAGGTGTCAATAGAATTCGGACTGTTCTACTCCGTAGATCTTGGACGGATAATTTCCTGGCCATGTTCGGCAAAGATTTCATCAGAAAGCAAGCTAGCGTATCAACAAGAGATGAAATTGAAAGGCTTCGAATTGATGCTCCCTAGCCATCGGAACCCCTTTTCACTGAAAATGAGGGCGTGTGCTTCTGCGCGTTCATCTCACTCCGTCTCATAAATGTCAACTGCTCACTTATCTGCCAACAGGTGTTCTTTTCACATTGGAGGGGGCCACTTGCCTTTTCCGTGAGGTCCTGGCGCATGTGTTGGCTCATTCACATACGGGCTTGATCCGGCTGGTACGCCAAGCTCTCTCTGTAGTTGTCATAATGACCCTGAGATGTATGCACTACGTAGTCTGGATTGAGCTGCCCTGGCCTAGTTCCATGGCCTAGTGAGTGATCTCTGTTTGATTCGTCAATTCACCACAAACGGTTGTTCTGTCAGTCTGGGTGACTATCGTGGTGGAATATGGGGTGCAATCACGACCAGACTCAACATAAAGGCCCAGCATAGTTTTCACATCAACAGTATTTGGCTCATCATGCACTTGGATTTGTTGCGCCTTGGGCAATCGAGAAATTACAATACAGGAAAAGCTGTCATGGTGAAATCGATCAAGTATCCGCCCAAAAGTTGAAGCTTATCAGACGCAGACCGGGACCGCAGCGCATGATATAACGTAGCATCTTACAACATTCATCACGACGAGCTTCTCTTTTCTACCAGCTGCTACAAGCCTCATACTATCATACAGAAGACCTATGCCTTACCAGGGCCTGTCCTTCATGGAGGTGTAACTAGGTAAAACGGGGTTTCTTGTATTTAATACAGATCATTTGCTAGGTCCTGATCAGTCAGCCAAGTCACCTAACCTACAGGCGCGCTAGTCGTGATGAATACTGCGAGGTCTTTGGTATGTCTCCTATAAGCTCCAGTGAAGTTGGCAGTCATTTGTTCGTGGCATAGTCCCGGTACGAGCTAAATGCACTGTAGAAACTCCATGGGACAAACAACAGTGTGGCTTCTGATGTCGCGAGCTTCCGTAGACCGGTAGGCGATTGCAGTAACTGGAGTGGGCCGGCCAATCATCGATGCCTCCACAATCTCATCTTATCACCTCAGTCAATCCGTACGAAACGTATCCCACCTCACGCGATGACAAAACACCACGAGTACTTGTGTAACTGACCAATAACAACATTCTCATTCAAGTTACCCAATTCATAACTCATCACTATCCTCATCTCATCAATAAGTCGTCAGACTAGGCGTGCTAGGATCCTGAGGGAACGAGAACCTGGTCTCCACAAAGATCTTTTGCATCCCATCCTCTCTCTTCTCAAACTTGTAGTACACCTTATCCAGATCCTCCAGTCTGACACGGTGCGACAGCATCTGAGCGGGATCAAGCTCGCCCTTTTGAATCATCTCAAGAAGCTCATGCCAGTATTTGTGAACGGGCGCTTGGCCGTTGCCGATGAGGCGAACGCCTCGCTCCATGAGGGAGCCGATGTTGAAGTGGTTGGTCTAGTCATGTTAGTCGCGCACAGCCTGAGTGATTGGGGAGACTCACGTAGCCGACGTAAACACCGGTAACGCCACATCGTCCATAGTTTCGCACACCCTCAATCATCTCGTTGATGATCTCACTCGTGTCCGTCTCGATCCCAACAGCCATCTCGAGCCAGTGCATCCAGCCCTTGGCATACTCACCAGCCGCGCACTCAATCGCGCAATCAGGTCCGCGGTTACCAGTGAGCTCCTTGAGGCGGCTGACAACGGTAGGCTTATTGGTCACACCGTGCGACAAGTGCTTGTAGTCCACCAGCTCAAGCTTGTCCTTGTGCTCGGCGGGCCAGTGGTCTCGAATAAACGACAGGCGTGGCTCAGTGTCCACGAAGATGATCTGGCTTGCGCCCTCTTTGATTGCAAAGACACCAGCCATTTGACCGATTGGACCAGCGCCGAAAATGGCGACCGAGTCGTTGGGATAAACGGCTGTGTCCTTGACAGCGTTGTAGGACGTAGCCAGTACATCAGACAGATACAGCGCTGAAGATGTCAGTTATCCCCAGCGGCAAAACAGAGGCGAAACTCACCCTTCTCATCAGGAACATCATCCGGAATCTCCAAGAGATTCACATCCCCCAGCGGGACACGCACATACTC